>JARNME010000029.1:27713632-27753849 GCA_030179655.1 Scaptomyza flava | reverse complement strand
CACTTTGCGATTCGTGAACTGGAAGAGTTGGCAACTAAGGAGGCAATTGGTGCTGTGCTGTCGACACAGGCGAGTATACCCATCGATGCATGTGATTTTAAAAGCATTCGTCCTGGATATGGCAACACCCAGGTGGCCAATTTCTCAGTACTGGCGAATCTGGCGAGCAGCATTACTGCCTTGCGCACAGTTCGAGTTGGTTGGACCAGCTGCGCTATCCGCCCGCAGGAAGCATGCACGAGGTACCGATGCTTGGAAATGGGACACACCGCTAGCAGCTGCCGTAACCCAGTGGATAGGTCCCAATGCTGCATCAAGTGCGGAGAATTGGGTCACAAGGCAGCACGCTGTAAGAGCGAGGCGAGGTGCTTCATCTGAACCACTAAAGGTAGTGCCTCAACCAGCCACCAGGCAGGCAGTAGCAGATGTCCACTCAGCGGAGGTGTAAGTAGTCGTGCAAAATGAAGTGCATCCAGCTCAGGACTTGTTGTCGCAAACAGTGCACGAAAAGTTTTGCGGATCTTGCGGTACTGAGTGAGCCATACCGGCTACAGGAGGGACCAAACTGCGCACTAGACACATCAGAAAGAGCGGCTATTTGGTCTTCTGGGAGCGCTGTGACACAACTGACCAGAGTTTGCCGGTCGGATAGCTTCGTACGTGCGATGCCTGGCGACATGTGGATCTACTCCGTCTATCTAGCCCCTAGCCTGCAGCTCTACGAGTATTACAACGCCCTGGACTCTCTGGTGGCAGATGCTAGAGGCCAGCACCCAGTCATCATCACTGGTGACTTCAACGCATGGACAGAGTAGTGTTGTAGCTCATCCACCAACGCTAGGGGCCGAGACTTTCATGAGGCCTTAACGCTTCTGAACGTTGCCATACTTAACCACGGGGCTCAGCACACTTTCAGCAGAGCAGGGCTGGAATCAAGTTCGCCAGTAGTTCGCTGTCTACTTTATCCAGCAAGAGCATCGACGACTCCTACAATGGGAGCGACCATGCTGCCATATGGTTCACCGTCGGAGCACGTAATAATCTCCAGCATGTTCCAACCTAGCCTAGGCAGAAATACTGTACCGAGCGGCTCGACACGCGAGTCTTTGGTACACAGCTTGTATTAGCAGGGATCCCGGATAGTGCAGACAGCACCGAGGCTGTAGTGGAAAAATCCATGATGCTGATAAGCCGCGCTTGCAGTGCCAGCATGGCGAGGAGCAACAGGTACCATAGGCACCATGTGCAAGTATACTGCTGGAATGAGGCAGAATGAGACATAAGGATCTCGAAACGTCTACAATCACGCGGTTCCCAGATAAACCAAGCCCGATAAGCAGAGTTTCTCACATGCAGGAGGCAGCTGCAGAAGCTTATTAGGTTAAGCAAGCGCAGATAATTTCTTGAGCTCTGCGACACAACTGAGAAGGATCCATGGGGCGACGCCTACAAAATCGTGGTCAATCCCTTCAACGCCTTTTCCCGCTGCCAGCCTACCGACTCAGGGGTGCTCAGAGAAATTGTGACGCACCTCTTTCCCAGAATGGCTGATGAGGTTAATCCCAAACCAGCGTCTAGCATGCCTGCCTGTATCGAGGAGGTCACCTTGGAAGAAATCCGCCAAGCAGCAGCCCGATGGGACTCTTAACAGAGCTCTCAAGTTAGCACTTGCGATCCGCCCCGATGTCTTTGCCGAGATGTTGAACAACTGCCTGTGAAACGGTGTCTTTCCTAATAGGTGGAAACTGCAGCGACTGGTACTGCGTCCAAAGCTTGGGAAGCCGCTTGAGGATCCATCTGCACAGGCCTATTTGCCTCATTGATACGGTCGGGAAGATTTTGGAACACATTATCTGCACACGTCTTGTGCGTGCCATATCCGCTGCAGGAGGGCTTTCGGATCAGCAGTTCAGCTTCCGTAAATCGAGGTCAACCCCCGATGCAATCGGCAAGGTGGTGGAGATAGCCTCAGAAGCTAAAGCCAGCACTAGGTGGCAAAGAGGTGCCAAAAATACTGTCTGATCGCAACGCTAAATGTAATAAACGCGTTCAACACAGCAAAGTGGAGCTGCATTTTGGAGACCCTGGTATCGTTTGGAGTGCCGAGTTACCTACTACGGCTGATAAGGAGCTATTTTCAGAACAGAATATTGCTGTATAGTACCAGCGAGTACCACGTATCTAGAGGCGTGCCGCAAGGGTCAGCTTTTGGCTCTCTCCTTTGGAACGTCATGTACAACGGCGTTTTTCGGCTCATTTTACCTGAAGAGATCCGTCTAGTCGGTTTTGCTGACAACGTGGCGTTGGTGGTGGTGGCTAAGGAGCTCAAGGCTGCCGAGGCGAGATGCAACCAATCGATTGAAATGGTCATCCAGTGGCACTCTTCGGTTTGCCTCCAGATTGCCCCCACAAAACCGAGGCTGTACTCATAAACATTAGAAAAGTAGTGGAAACAGAAACCATTACAATGGGTCATACGCCTATCACATCAAAAAGAGCAATCAAGAACCTGGGAGTAATGCTCGAAACAAGACTTTCCTTAGAGGAGCATGACGCGTTCGCCAGCTCGAAAGCTGCTCTATCGCGCATTATGCCAAGTACGAGGGGCCCGAAGCAGTATAGGAGAGCTTTAATTTCCAGCGTGACTAAAGCGGTGATGTTGTACGCGGCGCCTATTTGGCACCCTGGCCTTCACTACGACAGCTATTCTCGTGGACTACTCACCGTCTTGGGGCAATCAGGGTGTGAAGCGGCTTCCGAACTATTTCGGACGATTCGTTTCTGGTGCTAGCTGGAGTTGCATCCATAGCCAAGATAGCCAGAGAAGCTGCAGAGGTTTACGAGGAGACGCACGACAGAGACCATACAGTAGCCCACAAGAAGGCAGCGCACATCTTGGCCAGATCGGGCACAATCGCCAACTGTCAGAGGCGATGGGATTCATCCTCTAAAGGGAGATGGACACACCATCTTTAGACACCGCCTTATCCCAAGCCTACCAAAGTGGTTGGACAGAAGACATGGACAGGTAATTTTCCACATCACTCAGCTCCTCAGTGGACATGGCTGATCCCGCGGGTATCTATACCACTTCGGTCACGAGGATGCTCCCTTCTGCACCTACTGCGAAAGTAGCTTCATCGAGGATGCGGAGCATGTGCTGTTCCACTACGTTCGTTTCACAGCGCTTCGCTTAGAAATTGAAAGGATTTTTGGTTAAGCCATCGAGGTAGGCCACCTCGTACGGCTCATATTAGCAAGTAGCGTAAATTGGGAAGCATTAAGAGGCTTTGTGGTTGCCATCATGATGGAACTGCGGAAGGCCGAGCGTGAGCATAACAGGCACCGCAATACCTAAGGGCCGTTCCGCAAATGTCACTACTTCTCGAAACCTCTCAAACCGCCTTATTGTATTATATAGGATAGTGTAAAGAATAGTTATTTATTTAGAGGTAATAAATGATATTAAAAAAACAAAACACACACACACAGTTATGGCTTAGGTAGGACTTCTGGAACCCCTTCTGGAATAGGCGAAACCTGGGCTGACAGTTAACACTATTCTATCACCTGAGTAAGCAAAGTGAAATCTAGCCGAAATGGCTGGTAGGCTAATGCTGCTACCGACTCCGTCCCGTCAAAACACAGCAAGTCTCCAGGATAAGATATCAGGCTCGTAGTCATTAAGTTAACAGTACCGGTTCAGATGTAATATTCCTGATTAACGCGGATCTGGCTCTGAATGCCCGAACCCATGAAGGCGGGTGTCAACCCTTGCGTGGACACAACGGCCCAGGAGTTTGGGCTCAATAGAAGGAGTACACCAGCAACCCCCCAAATTGAAGGAGAGAGAGAGAGGCTTTAAGGATTTATTGGATTTGCTAGAAACAGTAAGATGTTAAGGTCACTGACCAAAATTTCGACGCCAACCGTTCAAGAGTTCAAGGGCGCAATTGAGCCTGTGGGCATTTAGAAGCTATATTGGTGGAAGATATCCATTTAAGAAAGGCTTACGGTTCGACGCAGATGGCTTCCATCAAGCTGCCTTTAGATGAAGCTAGTAAGGCTCTTGCCGCTGGAGTCGTGAAGGTCGGTTGGGCTGTTTCCCGAATAAGGGAATGGATAACAGTCAAGAGTTGCTTCAAGTGCATGGAGTTCGGACACTTTGCAAGGGAATGCAAGAACATGGTGGACAGGTCTAGGCAATGCCGAAGATGTGGACAAGAAGACCACATTGAAAAGGACTGCACAACAAAGCCACAGTGCATGCTGTGCATGAGTAATAAAACAAGGGCTAACCATGCGGCTGGCTGTGGAAACTGTCCAGTATTTCAGATAGCACTTGCACAGCGAAGATTTAGATTAAATAGCTTATTCTTAACCATTGTGAGGCCGCACAGGCGCTTCTGATGCAGTCGGCAAGGGAGAAGCATACTGACATAGCTCTTATCTGCGAGCCATTCAAAAATATACCAGGGACCGGATGGGTAGCCAGCAGAGATGGTAAGGCGGCCATTTGGTTCATAAACACACCACCCCAAGAAGTCAATACAGACCACAACGGATTTGTTAGGGCACGGATAAGCAGCTTTACATTCTACAGCTGTTACGCACCTCCAAGTTGGGGACTGGGAGAGTTCAAAAAGGAAATCTTGGATGATGCACGCGGACGATCCCCGATAGTTATAGCTGGCGACTTCAACGCATGGGCAGTAGAATGGGGCAGCAGAAACACAAACACCAGGGGCTTCTGCTTTTTGGAAGTGTTGTCTGCACTGGATGTAATTCTCATATATGATGTGAATCTCTTACTTACCGAAAAGCTGGTAGTGGCTCTATAATTGACCTAACCCTGATGAGCTGCTCGTTAGGAAGGGGGTGAAATGGAAAGTAAGTGAAGAGTTCACCTTCATTGACCACCAGGCCATTTACTATGAACTGCGCAGAAGCTCGGCAAAGATGCCACCCAAGCTAACAGGACCGAAGTGGAAAGATAGGTGTCTGGACTTGCATACTTTGTAGACCTGCTAAACTATCGGGAATGGGAAAGTGGCCCTGCAGAGGATATGGCAAACCAACTAGGAAGAAACCTAGCTGATGCTTGCGACGCATCCATGCCTAGGCGGAAACTGGGGCGACAAGGAATATTGCGCAGTAGTAACGCTGTAAATTCGGAACGCGTTCAACTCGGCGAGCTGGACGCGCATCCTGAATGCCATAAAAAGAATAAGAATACCGGCTTACCTAATGAGAATTATAGCGAGTTATCTTTCAGACAGGACTTTGGAATACGACACAGAGGATGGACTTAAGCGATATAACCCCTTCTGTGAAACGTGATGTACGACGAAGAACTTAGACTGCACCTACCACAGGGCTGTAAGATGATTGGATTCGCAGATGACCTGGCCCTCGTGGTGGTGGCAAAACATATTCGAGAAATAGAAGAGGCAGCTAATAGAGCTATTATCATGGATGCGGGACGCAAGCCTGGAACTGGCAGAGCACAAGACAAAAGCAGTTCTCATAACGAGCAGGAAAAAAAATGAATTTATGAAGGTGGAGGTTGGTTATGTTACCATAAAATCGAAGCCATACATTTAGTATCTCGGAGTCATGCTGGACAACAGGCTGTGTTACCGGCCTCATATCGAGTATGTCGTTAAGAAGGCAGAAAAACTGCAAGCAGCTCTCCCGTATGTTGCCAAACCTGGGAGGACCCAGGGGTGCAAGGTGACTACTTCTTTGAAAAGTAGTGGCGTCAGTCGCTTTGTATGCTGCACCGAACTGGGCTGCAGCCTTGGACCGAAATACTACCCTTCGAAGGAAGCTTTCAGAGCCGTACCGATTAAGCGCATTACGGGTGATCTCGGGACTCCGTACGGTTTCGGATCACGCAGCACTTGTGTTAGCGAACATGATGCCTGTGGACCTGCTCGCTCGAGAGATGATGGAAATCCACGCCTGGCGGGATTCTGTGGGAGGCATCGCACCGCCTTTAGCTGTTAGGAGGTCAGAGAGCCATGCGGCCCTGCCCATGTGGCAGGCCAGGTGGACTTTCTCAACCAAAGGCAGATGGCCGCATAGGCTCATCCCAAGAATCCAGGAGTGGATAGAACGACGAGGAGGATCTACTAACTTCCATCTGACGCAGTTCCTTACCGGCCACGGAGGGTATAGGAAACACTTGTTTAGGTACAGGCACGAGGAGACGCCGTAATGTCCGGTCTGTTTGGGCTGTGCGGAAGATCCTGAGCATGACCTGTACCACTGCCCGAGATATCTAGCAGGAGCAACACCTCTACCATCAGTGGAAGAGGTGGTGTTGTACATGTTGGAATCCGACTAGAACTGGAATGCGGTAGTCCAGAGGATCGTTTTCATCCAGAAGGATCTTCGTAGGTGCGAAAGAGAGTGACGCGAAGCACTGAGCGATGCTTTTGTAGAAAAAACGATGGTCCGTGAACTGGATGAATAAAGAGACGGCCTTTTTAGGCATTCCATCCCTGAGAAGTAATACTTAATCGTGATCCCTTGGGGGTGAGGCGCATTGTTGTGTAGGGTGTGTTTAGTATGTTGAAATCGTGCATGCTTGGTGGTAAGGGCCACCAGTACCTTTGAAAGATTCACACACACCCACGCACACACACACACACACACACACACACAAAGCTACCGCTTTCTCCGCGATTCTGGAGCAGCTAGTAGACGATGCTAGGGGTCGTGGCAGAAATATTCTCGCGGGCGACTTCAATGCATGGGCTCTGGAAGGGGGCAGCGTTTCAACAAACTCCAGAGGCAGAGTGCTCCTGGAGACGCTTGCTGCACTGGATCTGGCACTTTTAAACAGCGGCAACGAACATACCTTTTCAAGAGCTGGGGCAGGCTCAGTAATTGACCTTACGTTTGTCAGCCCCTCCTTATTCAACGCAGCTCAGTGGGTGATCAGCGACATATACACAGCCAGCGACCACAATGCCATTATATGCACACTTGCTGGCCAGCAAGAGCGTACTGTGCATAGTGCGCCGAACGCGAAACGCTACCGCCAAGAAACATTTGACGCCGCGGTGTTTTCCAGAGCAATCGCGCAGCTATCCACATCGGGCTCCGCTGAATCTTTTGCAGCACAAATGGCTGCAAAAATTTCCTGGGCATGTGACAGCAGCATGGCACTGCGTCGTCCCCACAGGCGTCCCCACATCCCTATGTATTGGTGGAACGCGTAGATTGACATGGCACGCCACGCCTGCATTAGAGCCAGAAGGCTATGCCAACGCTCAGTCAACAGGCCTCATTTTGCAGCAAGACGTGAGGATTACAGGCGGGCTAGAGGTTCGCTTAAGAGGGCGATTCAGGCGAGTAAGCGTGAATGCTACCTGCAGCTGTGCGACTCTGCTGAGCAGGATCCCTGGGGGAAAGCGTACAAAACGGTGGTCAAACGCATATATGCTGGAAATCACCACCTCCCTTCCATGGAGCCAGTTAGGATGCAGACCATTGTGGAGTGCCTGTTTCCTCACGGGAGATCGCAGGCCTAGCGCGTAGCGTCATCGCATAACCATGACAACATCGTACCAGCGGTCATCACACCAGAGAAGGTACTTGGTGAAGCCCAAAACATCGCGGCGAACAAATCACCAGGATGGTATTCCAAACCAAGCGCTGAAGCTAGCAATGTTATTACAAGCCGAACAATTTGCCGCTCTTTTCAATACATGCTTGCACGAAAGGACCTTTCCAATCGTCTGGAAAGTGCAGAGCCTGTTGCTTTTGCCGAAGCCAGACAAACCGCCGGGGGAGCCTTCATCCTACAGACCAATCTGTCTGTTAAATAACATTGGCAAAGTTTTTGAAAAGCTGCTGGGGGTAAGGCTTAGCAATGCGATAGACATAGCCGGCGGGCTGTCCCCTAACCAGTTTGGGTTTCGCAAAGCGAGGTCAACCATCGACGCCCTAAGCACATGGTTGAGATAGCAACCAGCGCTATTCAAGGCTCCAGATGGGCAGGAGGAGGGAAAGAGTATTGCCTCATAGTCACGCTGGACATTAAAAATGCGTTTAACTCCGCCAACTGGGAAGTCATCCTCAACGCCCTAGAGAATCTGCAGGTCCCCTCATATCTGCGTGACACAGTTAGGAGCTACTTGACGGACGGGTGCTGCACTACCGGACCACTGAAGGCATCAAAGTGCACAATGTTTCTGCAGGAGTTCCATAGGGATCTGTTATTGGGCCACTACTGTGGAACATTGCGTACGATGGAGTCTTAAGGCTTAATCTTCCGGATGAGGCACAGATAGCTGGATTTGCTGACGATGTTGCTATCGTCGTCGTGCGCAAGGAGCTGGAGCATGCTGAGGCTGCGTGCAATACATGCATTGCCCGTGTGCAGGACTGGCTTAACCAGGCGGGATTGGAGCTGGCTGCGCACAAGACTGAGGCGGTGCTTGTGAGCAGCCGCAAGACGGTGGAAACAGCAAAAATAGTTGTTGGCCGGACTACGATTTTGTCCAAACGGGCAATCAAATACCTCGGCATTATGCTGGATTCGAGACTGTCCTTTAAAGAGCACCTGGAGTACACCGCAGCCAAGGCAGCTGGAGTATGTCGCACACTATCGCGCATAATGCTAAACAGGCGCGGGCCCAAGCAGGAGCGCCGCCACTTATTAATGAGCGTTGTCCGTGCAACGGCTTTGTACGCAGCGCCAATATGGTGGAAAGCCGTTCGGGTTCAAAGCTACTGCCGCGGTATAGGCGTTACATACCGCCTTTGCGCGATCAGAGTGTGCTGTGCTTTCCGGACGATTTCTGATGAGGCCGCCCTGGTCATCGCTGGCATGGTTCCCATCGAGGAGCTTGCCATTGAGTCGGGAGATTTGGCTAGCCGGTCGGTCGCTACTACAGCGCGCGCGAGCCGACTGGCAGTAAGATCCAGCACTTTGGAGAGGTGGCAAGCACGCTGGAACTCTTCAGAGAAGGGGCGTTGGACATTCGCTTTGATCCCACGGCTCTCACCATGGCTCAACCGTGGTCATAGTGAAGCTAATTTTTACCTGACCCAGCTGCTGTCTGGACATGGGTGCTTCCGGAATTATTTAAGGCGGTTTGGCCACGAGCAAAACGATGAGTGCCTATGGTGCGGAGAAGGCTTACAGTAGGACGCACACCACGTACCGTTCACCTACGGGCGGTTCGCGAACCAACGCACCACGCTTGAGCTCGCTTTGGGTGGTCCCATCACGACGGACAATCTAGTGCCCAGTATGCTCGAGTCTCCGGCAAAATAGGAAGCGGTCAGCGCATATGCGGCAGAGGTGATGAAGGAGCTGAGGCAAGTGGAACGACTTAGAAGGACCACTCCAAAATAGGTTGTGATTGTAGTATGCGAAGCAATTCCTAACGGACATACCGCATACTGTTATCGCTCCTATACACATAGCCACATGTATTATATTCTACTCATTAAGTATTATTTATTGTTATAGTTAAATAAAGAATTAAAAAAAAATAAAATGAAACAAACACACACACACCTCATAGAGCTACAAAGGCAAGCCATGAGCTTAGTGGGAAATACTGCTATGGAGAAGGCAGTACAAAGAACGCCAACTGTTGCTGGAGGTACCAACAAAGGTGCTCGGAGCAAAAATGTTTCAGATGGTCCAGCCAAGGGAGCGGCGGGACCGCCGAAACGTCTTCGCGAGCCATCGATATCTCAGCGCAATACCCCCCCCCCCCTCCCCCAAAAGAAGCAGGGTATCTCTCAGTGCCCCAAATCAAGGACCTGAACCCCCCGTGGATCACAACTGCCAAAGCAGAATTCCTGGTCTAAGGCAGTTGGCCACAAGGCAAGGCAGTACGATCGCGGGCAGATGCTATCACCGTATCCGGTCTGGGTGACTGCAGCTTTGCAGACATCCTTAAAGTGGTCAGGAGTGAGCCATCATTTGCGCACCTCCGAAGGAATGTGGAAACAACCTGCAAGGCGGCCAAGGGTGATTTGCTGCTACGGCTTGGTAAACAGCCAGCGCACAGCGCAGACGAGCTGCAGCTTGCAGTTGGCAAGGTGCTGGGTGGGCGTGCCACCGTTAAAACACTTTCCGACACCAATCAGGTGGAGATCTGCAACCTTGACGAGCTGGCGACCAAGGAAGAGGTCCTGGACGCGGTCAGGTCAGCTCTAGAAGATTCGAATTGACTGGGCGGTGTGCCGCATTAGGCCCTTATTCAGATAAGGCGCTGCTATAAGTGCCTGGAGTATGGACATATAGCTGTCCATTGCAAGAGTGGTGCAGACCACATCAATGCTTGCTACAAGTGATGAGTTTTTGGACACTTTGCGAGAGTCTGCAACCATCAACCAAAATATGCCCCATGTACTAGAAAAGGAGAGCGAATGACTGACCATGCGACTGGCAGTTACAGGTGTCCAGCGTTCGACATGCTGCCCAAGCCATACAGGAACAGACGATCTTGGAGGAAAAAATAGATGTCACAGTGCTTAGCGAGCCGCACCACGGGGAACCGCTATCGCTAGGTTGTGGGCTTCGGACAGATCTGGGAAATCTTCCGTGTGGAGCTGTGGTGACATACAGTCCCCCTTTACGCACATTCTAGCCTCCGATTGCTTCGTGCGTGCGAAACTAGGGGATCTCTGACTTTATAGCTGCTATTTAGCGCCAAGTCTCACGATCAGCGAGTTCGAAGCGGTGCTTATGGAAAAAGCGGACGATTCCAGGGGTCGCAGCAATGTTATAATTTCTGGCGACTTTAACGCGTGGTCAACCGACTGGGCAGCCCGTCTACGAACGGCAGGGGTACCATCCTTGTGGAATCGCTTGTGTTCCTCGAATTTGTTCTTCTTAACACTGGGTCAGAAAACACCTTTAAAAACGGACGTGCTGGGTCACTTATTGACCTCAGCTATGTGAGCAGTGCACTCGCCCGCTCGGCACTGCGGTGCATAAGTGACTGCCACACCGGAAAAGGCCACGTGGCCATCATGTTTTTGGTTAGAGAAAGTCTGCGGGTGCCAGCAAGGCCCAACTCTGATGTAGCATACCGGGTTGAGTCTCTCAACACGAGAAGTTTTGTAGATGCCATTGCTCATATGGTTGCAATTGGACTGGCGCATGATATGGTGGAACAGATGGCTCAGCAGCTAGCAGCTGCGTGTGCTGCGAGCATACCCCAGAGAAAGGCATATAGACGCCATCAGACTAGCGTGTTTTGGTGGAACGATGAAATAGCTGAGGCTCGGCGAACCTGCCTGAGATCGAGGAGGCGTTTTCAGCGAGCAGCCACACGAGGGTCGGGGGCAACTCTTTCGATGCAGCTTAAATTTAAGGCCGCAAGAAAAGTGCTAAGGAACGCCATCAGAGCCAGCAAAAAAGAGTGTTTCCTTAAGCTGTGTGACTCAGCCGACAAGGATCCTTGGGGAAGAGCCTACAAGATGGTCTTCAAGCGTGTGAGCCAAGGCACCAACAGCGCGCCTATGGAGCTAGTTCGCATGAGGGAAATAGTGGCGACACTGTTTCCTCAGTGTGCAAACTCGCTATCGTCAGCTGGCGCAGCTTCCATGCACGGAAGCTATCAGCCAATAAAGCGCCTGGTCCTTATGGTGTCCCTAATCGGTGTCTGCAGCTAGCAAGCATGCTCCAGCCAGAATTGTTTGCCCTGATGAACACCAAGTGTCTGCGAGAAGGCATCTTTCAGACACCCGCTGGCGCTTTGGAAGTAAGCAGAACTGTCCCGTTGTGATCATTGACGTTAAGAACGCTTTTAACTCCGAGAATTGGAGCTACACAAGCGCAGATGATTTCTTGAGCTCTGCGACACAGCTGAGAACGATCCATGGGGCGACGCCTACAAAATCGTGATCAATCCCTTCAACGCCTTTTCCCGCTGCCAGCCTACCGACTCAGGGGTGCTCAGAGAAATTGTGACGCACCTCTTTCCCAGAATGGCTGATGAGGTTAATCCCAAACCAGCGTCTAGCATGCCTGCCTGTATCGAAGAGGTCACCTTGGAAGAAATCCGCCAAGCAGCAGCCCGATGGGATTCTTAACAGAGCTCTCAAGTTAGCACTTGCGATCCGCCCCGATGTCTTTGCCGAGATGTTGAACAACTGCCTGTGAAACGGTGTCTTTCCTAATAGGTGGAAACTGCAGCGACTGGTACTGCGTCCAAAGCTTGGGAAGCCGCTTGAGGATCCATCTGCACAGGCCTATTTGCCTCATTGATACGGTCGGGAAGATTTTGGAACACATTATCTGCACACGTCTTGTGCGCGCCATATCCGCTGCAGGAGGGCTTTCGGATCAGCAGTTCAGCTTCCGTAAATCGAGGTCAACCCCCGATGCAATCGGCAAGGTGGTGGAGATAGCCTCAGAAGCTAAAGCCAGCACTAGGTGGCAAAGAGGTGCCAAAAAATACTGTCTGATCGCAACGCTAAATGTAATAAACGCGTTCAACACGACAAAGCGGAGCTGCATTTTGGAGGCCCTGGTAGCGTTGGGAGTGCCGAGTTACCTTCTAAGGCTAATTAATACATAGCTATTTTCAGAACAGAATACTGCTGTATAGTACCAGCGAGTACCACGTATCTAGAGGCGTGCCGCAAGGGTGAGCTTTTGGCGTCTTACCTGAAGAGGTCCGTCTAGTCGGTTTTGCTGACAACGTGGCGTTGGTGGTGGTGGCCAAGGAGCTCAAAGCTGCCGAAGCGAAATGCAACCAATCGATTGAAATGGTCATCCAGTGGCACTCTTCGGTTTGCCTCCAGATTGCCCCCACAAAACCGAGGCTGTACTCATAAACATTAGAAAAGTAGTGGAAACAGAAACCGTTACAATGGGTCATACGCCTATCACATCAAAAAGAGCAATCAAGAACCTGGGAGTATTGCTGGAAACAAGACTTTCCTTAGAGGAGCATTTCGCGTTCGCCAGCTCGAAAGCTGCTCTATCGCGCATTATGCCATATACAATGGGCCTGAAGCAGTATAGAAAAGCTTTAATTTCCAGCGTGACTAAAGCGGTGATGTTGTGCGCGGCGCCTATTTGGCACCCTGGCCTCCGCTACGACAACTATTTTGGACGATGCATGTCTGGTGCTAGCTGGAGTTGCCTCCATTGCCGGGATAGACAGAGAACCATACAGTAGCCCACAAGAAGGCAGCACGCACCTCAGCCAGATCGCGCACAATCGCCAACTGTCAGAGGCGATGGGATTCATCCTCTAAAGGGAGATGGACACACCACCTAATCCCAAGCCTACAGAGTGGTTGGACAGAAGACATGGACAGGTGAACTTCCACATCACCCAGCTCCTCAGTGGCCATGGCTGTTTCCGCGGATATCTATACCGCTTCGGTCACGAGGATGCTCCTTTCTGCACCTACTGCGGAAGTAGCTTCATCGAGGATGTGAAGCACGTGCTGTTTAACTGTGTTCGTTTCACACGGCTTCGCGCAGAAATGGAAATGATCTTTGGTCGTGCCATCGAGGTTGGCAACCTGGTTACGTTAATACTAGACAGTAGCGTCAACTGGGAAGCAATTAGCGGCTTTGCGGTTGCCATCTTGACGGAACTGCGGGCGGCCGAGCGCGATCCTACTGGGCACCGGGAGCAGGAGGAGCAAAGGCATTTGCGACGCAATACCTAAAGGCCTTTCCGCAAATGTCAATCTTTATCAAAACCTGGCAAATAGACATTTTGTTTCATAAAGAATAGTATAAAAAATAGTAATTTATTGAGGGTTAATAATTGAATTAAAAAAATAAACACCCACACACATACACAAAAACGAGACACTGCATTGCGTTTTCCCAAGTGCGGTCGTGCTTATACCCTTCACACATGTAAAACATGTCATGAATCTGTAACGCCTTAAAGGAATGGTGGGAGACCCCATAATCTATATATCAAAATGATCAGGACGAGCTCAGGAATTGATTTCCGTCTGTCCGTCCGTCTGTCTGTTTCAACACGATTTCCGGCCAAACTGCTTAACCGATCTTGATGAAACTTTCACAGATTGCTTAGATACTGTCGGGTTTGTTCACTATGAAATTTCATCCCGCTTGGAGCATTCTACGACATAGCTACCATACAAATTGACCATATCGTACTATCAATTGTTGTCTCTGTCGTGCACTTTCAAGTACCTACATGTCAAATTGTTGTTGTTGTCGCACACGAACAAGTAAATGACGCTCAAGAGTAAAAATATTAGCGAAAAATTACCAACAACTGCACAGAAACATTAATAAGAGGGGGGAGCATTGATTTGGCTGTGTGAAGGGTATCATCATAGTCTTGGCATAGCCAAAATTAACTATGCGCCACTATGTTTTTTATTTCAACTTATGCAAGTTTTTCTTTGATATAAATTCAAGTTACACTCTTTCTTCTATTGAAAATTTGGTTTCTATTGAATAAATAAGAAATTAATTTTGTTTAAAATATTTTTATTAAGTTACAATTCATATTCGTTATTCAAGAAATTTTATCATTGAAATTAAAGGTTTATGGTAACTGAAATATAAAACATTAATTTGAGACTTGATATCCTCTAAATATCCGGATAATACCGCGTCAAAAGTGGTCCCATATTTTGTTGTAGATTCTTGGGGATCATTATTCATTTTCAAATTAAATTTTTCCGTAAGGAAATGTTGTCAATCGCTCTGATTTTTTATCAGCAAAGTTGATGTTGAAATCGCCAGCCAAGATAAGTGGAAATTTATTACCATTTGTATCTTCTTCAGTGAACTCCAGCAAAGTGCGATGAATAAACTGCTCTACCTCATCCAAACTTGGATTCGGAGAAATGTTAATTGCTACCATGACTATGTGTAGACCATTTCTTAGTTTGTACAAGCACGCACAAATATCTCCAACATTTGATCGCCTAGCATTAACATCGCTTATGTCAAGGTTCGGAGTCATAATGTTAACAACATTATTATTATTTTGGTAAATAGCCACCCCACCTTTTGGAACAGTATCTCGTTTGAATTGAACAATACAACTGAAATGAGGTATTTCAATCGGATAATCATGCGCCATGCAAGTTTTGGTAAGAAGTAACACATTTGTTTGTCTAGTAACTGAATTTGTAAATCGTATTTGTGACAATTTAGACTTTGGCAATTGAAAGTCATTATTGAAATGCCATTTCTGTATATAGCACGTGAATGTGTTTTTGTGTGTTACAAGTTTTATACATCCAAACGACTCTGACGCTGACACCAACACTAATTCGTCGATTAATTTAATAACTTTAGGATAATTGCTTGATAAATCTTCTGGAACATTTTCCAACCAATGAAGAATATGAGCATGTGGGCTACCACGATGTTGAAATTCTATTCTTTTGAAATAATGTTCTACTCTATAGTTTCCGAACGGACTTCTTTTCTTTGATTGCAAAATTATTATTTTTTAATTGTATCTTAGAATTAAATTCTATGGTACAATGGTATAGCCAGAGCAACGAAGGCCTTCAGGCTTGATTGCAAAATTTTTAACAGGCAATTTACCATTTTATTGAAAAAAAAAAAAATAGCACAGGTTACTGCTTCTTCATTTACAAGTTGAGCTTTATGCACATAACTCATTTCTGCTAAAAGCCCATCAGAAATTTCCGCTCCCTCGTTTTCAATTTGTACAATAGTTTCAACAAATTTTCCCAGCCAGTTTCATTGGCGCAAAGAGTCATAAAAGCAGTTGGTGGCCCTTAATGCCTGATCATTGCAAAAAGAAATTTTTTTGCGATCTGACCATTAAAATACTGACAGGTCTATTATATTCTCCGGGTGCTAGACTCAAAAAATAATCATCATCAGTCTTTATAAAAATCAATATGACTTGTACGGTGTTCACGATCATTTGTGTAAGCTGGAATAGTACCATCAACAATAAAATCGATAGTACTTTCACCAATTGGATCTTCTCTATCAATCTCAATTTCATTTTCATGATTTTCATGTTTGTTATGGTAATCTTCGGTAGGATCTTCTTCAAGCAATATTTGAATAACGGCATTAACATGGGCTCCATTTTGAGAAATGTCTTGTATTGTCTCCAACATATCTGATACTTCATAAAAAGGTGTGAAATGTTGTTCACGAAGATGAAAATGAATCCAGTTTGTGTTTCATTCGATTTAAAATGACAAAAGATTGCGTCTTGATTCTTTATAGTTATGTTGTTAAAACAATAATGTACACAAAAATTTTGATTGTACATTTTGGAAAACAAGTACAAACAATCCAAATCTCCGTAATCATTAGTGCTTGATAGAATGTTATATGCTTCTTGCCGATTGTGACATAAGTTTAAAAAGGGTGAATCGTATAACTGATTTCTCAAGTCACAAGTCTCAATTTGAAGCTGCAAAACACTTACGAGCGAGTGGAATAGACAATTACCATCGCCAGGAATTTTTGTGTTCCTGTGTAGAATAACTTCAGGAGTAATGCATTCATTACGCTGTTCATAAATTTGAAGTTGTTGCTGTGAAATTGATTTTCTAGTAGCATTACATTTTCTATATTTTCAACAACCCTACATTGCTCGACATTCTCTTCATAACTGTCCAACTTTTGCTTTTTGCTATTTAGAAAATGTGGAAATCGTAAAGTTAAATAGCTTATCAATATTGAGGCATATATTACAATTTGTTTTTAAATATTATTATATCAAAATCACCACGTCATGGTGTCTGTCCGTCCGTATGTATGCAAGTTTTTTCCACACCCTTCAAGAGAGACTTGAAACTTTCCAATTCTCTTTATCTATGGGATAGTAAATTAAACTGTCAAGATGGGGGTTCTACGATAACTGGGGGGCTGGCAAATCGATAAATTCGATAACTCAAAACCGATAAATCCACATATTAAGCACAGTCTTACAGCTAGAACTACCAAAATTGGTAAGAAGATAGCTAATAGCAACCCCCAAAAACTGCATCAAAAATTTTGGAGCCACGCCCACCCATTCCGCCCCAGCCCCCCCACATTTTAAAGTTAAAAAAGCATATATCTCCCTCAGTTTTAGAGGTATAGCTACCAAATTTGGTGCCAAGATAGGTGATGATGACCCCCAAAAACTGCATCAAAAGTTTGGATGCAACGCCCACCAATTTTGCCGTAGCCGCCCCCATCCACCCCAACGCTTCGTCAAAAACGGGAATGCGTGTATCTTCCAGAGTTGTGGAGCTTGAGACACCAAATTTGGTAGGAAGATAGCTGGCAACGAACCCCAGATATCCGCATCAAAGTTTTGGAGCCACGCCCCCTTATTCCACCCCCTTTTCCCCACCATTTACAAACTTTGAGCTAGAGTCTTCAAATTTGGTATGAAGGTAGCATTTGACATCCCACAAATATCTGCATCAAAAATTTGGGTGCCACGCCTACCCGTAACGCCCCCAGCCTCCCCCCTTTTTCCCACTTTTTACAAACTTCGAGCTAGAGTCATTAAATTTGGTATGAAGATAGCAATTGACATTTCACATAGATTTGGATCAAAAATTTGGATGCCACGCCCACCCATACCACCCCCAGCCCCCCTTTCCCCAATTTGTACAATTTTCGAGCTAGAGTCACCAAATTTGGTATGAAGCTAGCAAATGACATTTCACAAAGATCTGCATCACAACTTTGGATGCCACATCCACCCAATCCGCCCCCAGCCCCCCTTTCACCATTTTGTATAATATTCGAACTAGAGTCATTAAATTTGGTATGTAGATAGCAATTGACATTTCACATAGATATGGATCAAAAATTTGGATGCCACACCCACCCATACCGCCCTCAGCCCCCCTTTCCCCATTTGTACAATTTTCGAGCTAGAGTCACCAAATTTGGTATGAAGATAGCAACTGACATTTCACAAAGATCTGCATCACAAATTTGGATGCCACATCCACCCAATACGCCCCCAGTCTCCCTCTCCACAGTTTTTCCAACTTTGAGCTAGAGTCACCAAATTTGGTATGAAGATAGCTGGTTGCATCCCCATCTGCATCAGCAAATCTTTAAGGCAGCCTACAACCCTGCCGCACCCGCTACCCTTTGCAATCAGGCCTCCTTTTACCGGTTTTAATACTGGTATCGAGTATGCCGCAGTCGGTTGCGTCCGACTGCAACGTTTCCACTTGTTTATTTTCAAATCATTGTGACGCTGATTAATTACCTTTGACGTAGGCTTGTTGATAATATATCAAAATATCAATATATCGATATTTTTTACAAAAAAATAAATATTTATATCGGAATATTTTTTTCACTGATATATCGCATATCGATAATATTTGGAAATATATCGCATATCGATATTATTTGGAAATATATTTTTGATATTGTGGTTGGTCACACTACACTTAGAAATCTTAAAAAGAGAAGATGAGCGCGGCAAAGAGGTTTTACACGAACATAAACGCATATAATGCCACCTGCAGCCTTTGTGCAAAAGTTATAAAGTCAAGTGGTAACACCACTAATCTCCTGTCACATTTGAGCAACAAGCACCCGGAAGCGTATTCAACATGTGTGACGGTAAGAAAAAATGTAATGCCTAGGCCTTGGCCCTAGGGAAATCGTTAGCTATTGGGTTTGCACCGCCGTACCGCTCGGTACGCTCTGCGGACATTCTATAGTTAAATTCAAAAGTTAAATACATTGCTGGTGGTGCGAGTGTGCACCAGTACCCATCACTGAGTTCTAGGCATATCGCTAGTCTGGCACCGGGCCCGCGTAATTCAGGGTAGGCCTCTATATTCTTATGTATGTGTATTTGTATGTTTCGCTAAATACAAACTTGTCGCTTACAAATTAATTATATTCAAAAACCAACAACAAACTTCGGAATAATATTTGTACAGTCGAACTTCCATATAAAGAATCTGAAGGGGACAAGAAATTTCGTTGTATAGAATTGATGATAGAAACTGCAGACTAAAGAATCGCGCAAATTTTCACTATTCTACAATGTATACAAATATTCTAAATACAGTTTATCACAATCCGTTATTCTTTGCTTTGGTGCCTATAAAAATAACGGAGTAATTCCAACAACAACATCTACGGTACATCTACATCTTCGATGTGCACTGAGCAGTAAAAAATGTTCATAAAAAACTGTGCAGCGAATTTCAGAGAACAAGCAAAACATAACACGAAAACAAAGCGGTAAATGAAAAAATGTGCTATTGTTTTTGTTTTCGCATTCTCAACGCAATTCGTACATAAAATGAAACAATAACCAGAAAACTCGTTATAGGAAATAGAAAACGCATGAGCGTACGAGCTACGTCCTAAAAATAAATTCGTAATAAAGAAATAATCGCTATAGGGAAATTTGTTTCTAATTTTCTTATTCAGAAACCGAATAAACCGGATGAGCTGAACCTTAATTCTGATGAAAAAAAATATCTATTGAGAACGCGTTTAAGTGTTCGGCGTCTGCTAAAGGTAAACTATCTCTTATTTTATATTTTAATTTTATTTAAACCCTTTTTTTTAATTTTAGATAAGTATAATGATATTACGGCAGCAATAGTTTATATGATTTGCAAAGATAACCTGCCTGTACGTGGTGTTGAAAAGGAAGGCCTCTGTAATTTGTTACAAATTTGTGTACCAAAATACAAAATTCCAAGCCGTTTCAAGGTAAGTGCTTTGGATTTAATTCGATATTTGAATATATTTGTTTACCCTTTAAATCTAATTTACAGGTAACAGATCTCATTGAAGAGAAATACGACATTTGTGTGGCTAAGATTAGAACAATTTTCCAAGGTGTTGAGGACATAGCTTTCACCTGTGACAGTGTCACTATAACCAATTCAACTCGGTCGTATCTCACCGTAACCGCATATGCATTATTTATTTTAAGAAAATCCCTAACTTAAATCTTTGATTTTATTTAGTCACACACTAGCGACTATATATGTAGTTTAATGGAGACTGCTTGCCGTGAATTTCAAATAGATCGGTATAAGTGGAGAACACTAACAACGGACAATGCTAACAACATGAAAGCAGCGTCACGTCTATTTGTAGGAAAAGGCAAACACGTCTCTTGTTTTGCTCACACAATTCACCTGGTTGTCGATGATGTGGTAAAAAATGTTGCATCTTTTTCAAAAGTTTTGGATAAGGTGAATAAAATTGTTACTCATTTCAAACACAGTCCTGCAGCCATGGACATGCTGCGAAATTTACAGGCTGACGAAGGTATAGCAGAAGGTCGAATAAAAACTCTTGTCCAAAGTGTAGACACGAGGTGGAATTCGTGTCTCGACATGCTAGTTTCTTTTCTCAAACTTTCAAATAAAGTCGCATTGGTTTTAATAAAACGATCAACTTCTATGAAGGGATTGCCAGACATGCTAACAGCTCACGAAATTGATATATGCAAAGACTTCTGTGATTTGCTAAGTCCGTATAAAGACGCAACAGAAAAAATAAGCGGTGAAAACTACGTCACAGTTAGCATGGTAATTCCATTAATATCCTTACTGATAAATAAAATACGTACATTGACTGTAGAATCGGCTGAAGGAAAACTTACTAAAGAAACTCTACTAAAAGTTTCTGAAGACCGTTTTCAATCTTTTAAAAACAACAAAACACTGGTGAAGTCGACAATGTTAGACCCGCGATTCAAAAAATTATATTTAGAGCCGCTCAATGCTCAAGAAGCTATTCAAGACATTATCACCGAGGTATCGGCAGACAGCACTGAAAAACGAGTATGTAAAATTATGTTAAAAAAATTATTAACACCACTTTGAATTAACTTTAAAGTACCAGTTTTAATATAATATTAATTAATCTAAACATAATATACTTGACTATAATAATAACTATCTTTGAATTAACACAACATTAAATTAAATGTTTGAAGAGATTGAGAGAAACTCGACTTTGGCTCTTTGGGCTGTGATAGTCAATTATTTATTGTTGACATTTATATAAAGATTTTTGCTATTTTATATTTTCTCATTCTTTCTGTAGAACTCAATGGTCAATGGTCCAAACGGAAGCCAACTCGATGAGGGGAGGGAAGTAGAAACAAACGAAAGCTTCCTAGAGGCCCACAATATATCAATTGCCATAAAGCCAATTACAGATGCCAAGGAAAATACAGAAATAAAACTATTTTTAAATTTACCACTCGCTGGCTGGGAGACAAATCCCTTAGAGTTTTGGAAATCCCAGAAAAAAAACTTTACCGAAGTTATAACACCAGGTAGCTCGGTTCCTTCAAAGCGGCTGGCCTCCGCCATAAAACGCGTTGTCTGCGACACGCGAAGCCGCATGACGGATATTCATATAAAACTAAGAGTTTTTTTGAAATCCTTAAAAAAAGAATTTTGGGGATAAAATCATGTTACCAATATATGTCATTTTTCTAGAAAATTTAACTTTTTCATTGTTAAAAAAATGAAATGAAGTCTTTTAAGTTTTTTCTTTTATCCTTACCTAAACTATTCAACCTTAAGATCTCAGTTCTTTAATGGAAAAAAGTTTATTGTTTTATTTTTAATTAATAAAAAGTTCAAAAAAATTATAATGCATTTAAAGTTAATGTTATTTTGGAGGGGTTTAAGATTTTTATACTGAAATATAAAAATATCAAAAAATATCAGATATATCGATATATTTTGGTGATAAATATTGAGAAAACCTGATGATATTTTTAAAAAATGATAATCATCGATACGATATTTTTTACATCTTTTCACAACCCTACTTTGACGCTCACAATTTATTTTTCTTCTTAGCTCTTTGTGTTTTTCTATTAAACGAAATATAAATATGTAATAGCTATATCATATCGCTTATTTTAATATCAAAAACTTAGGTAATGTTTATATAAGTATGATGTATAAACACTGAATGCAATATTTTAAGAATACTGCTTGTGTGATATATATATATATGTATATATATATATATATATATATATAAATATATACATATATATATATATATATACATATATATATATATATATATATACGATATTTACGATTTCCACATTTTTTAAAAAGGAAAAACAAAAGTTGGACAGTTATGAGGAGAACGTCAAGCAATGTAGGGTTGTTGAAAATATAGAAAATGTAATGCTACTCGAAAATCAATTACACAGCAACAACTTCAAATGTATGAACAGCGTAATGAATGCATTACTCCTGAAGTTATTCTACACAGGAACACAAAAATTCCTGGCGATGGTAATTGTCTATTCCACTCGCTCATAAGTGTTTTGCAGCTTCAAATTGAGACTTTTGTCTTGAGAAATCAGTTACACGATTCACCATTTTTAAACTTATGTCACAATCGGCAAGAAGCATATAGCATTCTATCAAGCACTAATGATTACGGAGATTTGGATTGTTTGTACTATTATTGTTTTTACAACATAGCTATAAAGAATCAAGACGCTATCTTTTGTCATTTTAAATCGAATGACACAAACTGGATTCATTTTCATCTTCGTGAACAACATTTCACACCTTTTTATGAAGTATCAGATATGATGGAGACAATACAAGACGCTTCTCAAAATGGAGCCCATGTTAATGCCGTTATTAAACTATTGCGTGACAATAAAGATGAAGATCCTACCGAAGATTTCCATAACAAACATGAAAATCTTGAAAATGAAATTGAGATTGATAGAGAAGATCGAATGAGTGAAAGTACTATCGATTTTATTGTTGATGGTACTATTCAGCCGGAGAATAATATAGACCTGTCAGTATTTTAATGGATGAACATGCGGAAGAACTATCTTTTCCGAAAATCTACGGCGGTCAGTTTATATACAGAGAATATACAGAGATGGTGTTACTGTTACTCCATACGTGCAAGCTACCAGTGAACTTCGGCGTACTGATAGGCGTGCTACTGACCCACAAAAACTTTTATACATCGCTGCTAAAATCATGAGGTCGCGAGTTAGTAGATGTGTCAACATAGTGTTTAAGCATGTTGGACAAGGTACTTCAATTACAAACAAGTGGAAACGTTGCAGTCTCCGATGCAGATGGGGATGCCACCAACTATCTTCCTTCCAAATTTGGTGACTCTAGCTTAAAGTTTGTAAGAGCTGTTGAAAGGAGGGCTGGGCGCGGTATGGGTGGGTGTGGCATCCAAATTTTTACTGCAGATCTTTGTGAAATGTCAATTGCTATCTTCATAACAAATTTTGTGACTCTAGCTCGAAGTTCGTAAAAGGTGGGGAATGAGGGGCTGGGGCAGTATGGGTGGGTGTGGCATCCAAATTTTTACTGCAGATCTTTGTGAAATGTCAATTGCTATATTCATACCAAATTTGGTGACTCTAGCTCGAAAATTGTACAAAGTGTGGAAAGGGGGGCTGGGGGCGGTATGGGTGGGCGTGGCATCCAAATTTTTGCTGCAGATCTTTGTGGAATGTCAATTGCTATCTATTTTACATTTTGCTGCTGATCGGCAAGCAAATTTTGTTTGACGCTTGTTTATTTTGCTGTTTGCCTGATACTGCAAATCAACAAGAATGGAACTTATATAGAGTCTTCATGAGGCCAAATTCTGACTGCCAGTTGGAATAGGCAATCGTGGCGACACCTCTCTCACAAAGCGCTGCTGCTGCTTTTTTCTCTGCCAGCGCATTTCATGCCTGAGTATATCAAGTCATTCAGCTTGGCGACTGTTATACGCTTTTTCCCTCATAGCACAGCCAGCCAGCCATGCTCTGAGTATTTTGCTTGTATAAACATATGAGCGTGTCTACGTCACGCGTATTATCATTTTTTTTTTATCATTTTTGCGACGTTGCTTAGTGAAGCTATGCATTATACCCACATTCATATATATTTATATATGTTTGCTGTTTTGCTAGGATTTCTACTGATTTTTGTTATTTTGTTTGGGCTGGCTAGTGTTAGTGTGTTAGTGATTTTGTATTTCTACATGACATATATAATTGTATGCGTAGCATTTCTCATGGCATTCATTGACCTTTTCTACTTATTATCAATTCAATTTGGTGCAGAATTTGTATTTTGCCTACAAAAACCTAAAAAGCAATCTTCCAAGGCAGCCAAATATCATAGGCAAACAGCAAAATAAACAAGCGTCAAACAAAATTTGCTTGCCGATCAGCAGCAAAATGTAAAATAGGTTTTTGGTGAACATTGCTGCTGATCGGCAAGCAAATTTTATTTGACGCTTGTTTATTTTGCTGTTTGCCTGATACTGCAAATGGTCGATCAGCACAAAATATTATATTTTGCTGCCTTGGAAGTTTGCTTTTTAGGTTTTTGTAGGCAAAATACAAATTCTGCACCAAATTGAATTGATAATAAGTAGAAAAGGTCAATGAATGCCATGAGAAATGCTACGCATACAATTACATATGTCATGTAGAAATACAAAACCACTAACACACTAACACTAGCCAGCCCAAACAAAATAACAAAAATCAGTAGAAATCCTAGCAAAACAGCAAACATATATAAATATATATGAATGTGGGTATAATGCATAGCTTCACTAAGGCAACGTCGCAAAAATGATAAAAAATGATAATACGTGTGACGTAGACACGCTCATATGTTTATACAAGGAAAAGAAGGGCGAACAGCAAGCGAAGAAGCAATTGCGCGCTGCAAAATCGCTGCCTATGGGCATATACTCAGAGCATGGCTGGCTGGCTGTGCTATGAGAAAACAAAAGCGTATAACAGTCGCCAAGCCGAGTGGCTTGATATACTCGGGCACGAAATGCGCTGGCAGAGAAAAAAGCAGCAGCAGCGCTTTGTGAGAGAGGTGTCGCCACGATTGCCTATTCCAACTGGCAGTCAGAATTTGGCCTCCTGACGACTCTATATGAGTTCTATTCTTGTTGATTGAGAGAGATCCCAATTTTGTTGATGTTATTGTAAAGAGCATATGCATTTTGCACAATACAATCATAGACCTTGAAGGGCCTTATGATATTAATATTGAATCACAAACTCATAGCTCTGCCGAAACTTTCAATCATGTTAATTTAAAAACAGGCCAAATAATTAGAAACGCCTTTCGCGACTTTGTTTGCACACACAGACACACCAAATAAAACAATGTAAATACAAATAATTTGCAGCTATTAATAAATCGTTACTTACTCTGTGTTTCAAATTTGTTTTCAATTTCTGTCCAATTTTTTTCCACCAAAATTCTATTATGATAGTTGGTGCTCATTTGGTCCCATAGTGCTGGGCGTAAAAAGACTTCATTAATTAAATTATCCACGTTTATCTCTATTTCGTGCCGGCGTTTTCTCACAAATAAAACACAAAAGACAACAAAATTACTGTATGAGCTTTCAAAACCGCGTGCTTTCAAAATAAACGGTACATAAAGCACAGAATGCAACAAAAAAACTCAAGTTCTGAGCGAGTTCAAGCGATAAAGCAGGTTGCAAACTTCTTTCTCGCTTTGCTCTCGCTTTGCCCTCGCTTTATCGCTTGAGCTCGCAACTCGCTTCGCTCTCACTCTGACAGGTTTCAAGCGATTGCCTGTAAAACAGATTGCAGAGCTTTATCGCGCGTTGTCTCCCAATATTATCGCATCGCTTCTCGCTCGCACTCTGACATCAGCCTTAGGGCGAGCAGGCGCTATCAGCGAGCAGCGCGTAGAGACTCGAGCTCAACACGTTCACTGCAGTTGGAGTACAAGTTAGCAAGGGCAGTTCTAAAAAAACTCAATCAGGGCCAGCAAAAAGGAGTGCTTTCTCAAGCTTTGCGACTCGGCGGAAAACGTTCCCTGGGGCAGAGCCTACAGGATGGTAGTCAAGCGCATTGGCAGAAGCACAGATGAAGTGCCAATGGAGTTCGTTCGAGTGACGGTCATACTGGAAACCCTTTTTTCTGAAAGAATTAGTCCACTACCACCTGTCCATGGACCGTCCTCATTTGAGGGCTTCATTCCGGTCACGGTTGAGGAGATGGAGATTGCTGCACGCCAGCTTATCGCCAACAAGGCCCAGGGTTCAGACGAAGTGCCAAACCGTTGCCTGAAGATAGCCATCACCTTAAAGCCCGGTCTGTTCGCAGAGTTGTACTCTAAGTGCCTGCGCGAATGTACTTTTCCGGACAGGTTAAAGGTAAAGCAACATGTGCTCTTACCCAAGCCGGACAAGCCCTCTGATGATCCCTCGGCATACAGGCCCATCTGCCTCATTGACAACGGTGGCAAGGTCCTAGAGATGCTGATCTGTGCTAAGCTGGACCATGCCGTTCGGATCGCTGAGGAGCTATTTTGATAACCGAATCCTTCGGCAGGAGTTCATCAATGATCTGTTTTAGGTCCTCTCTTGTGGAACATCATGTACACATCACATCGAATTTAGCTACCGCAGTTGGCTACGCTAACGACGTCGCCATAGTAATGGTGGCTAACGATTTACGGCGAGTCACATAGCTCTGCAATTGGTGCATAGATGCCGTGACTCAAAGGTTTTCATCCGTGGAACTTCAGTTGGCTGCTCACATAGCTCTGCAATTGGTGCATAGATGCCGTGACTCAGTGGTTGTCATCCGTGGAATTTCAGTTGGCTGCTCATAAGACGGAGGCGATGCTCATCAGCAGCAGAAAAAAAGGTGGAATTTGTTGATTTCACGGTGGATGGCGTCACGTTGAGGTCTAAGGATTGGATCCACTACCTAGGCGTGGTCATTGACAGGCGCCTGAGCTTTGGAGAGCATCTCGCGTTTGTCCACAGGAAGGCGGCGGTTACTGGGCTGGCATTGGCAAGGATGATGCCAAACACGCGAGGTCCGAGGCAGCATACGAGGTTGCTTGTATTACACGTCATGAAGTCGGTCATCCTGTAAGCAGCACCATCGGTTGCCAGCTACATGAGGGGCATATAGTCAACTTATCGGCTTTCTGCCCTGCGTGTATTTTGTGCCTTCCGCACTGTGTCCTCGGAGGTAGCGCTTGTGATGTCTAGGATGACTCCAATCCGTATCTCTGCCTTGGAAGTTGTGGCAGTTCTGGAGGCTGTTCCTTCGGAGAGAATAGCTGTTCGGGCGGCTGCCCGCGAGCGGAGCCTTGAGAACTGGCAGCAGCAGTGAGAATCATCCAATAAAGGACGTTGGACGCATCTCCTGATCCCAAATATACGGCGATGGGTGGAGAAGAAGCACGGGATGGTTACATTCTACCTCACCCATTGCCATTGGTCCCGCAGATGCTGGCAACGACTGCGTATATTTCTGTATAGCATAAGTTAGCACTAGGCAAACATTTTTAATGAAATAAAAAAAATAAATAAATAAAAAACACACACACACCGAAAGCAGGTAGAAGACGACTGCTGTCACAAGTAGTTTCGTCTATTCTACTGTATGCAGCGCCTATATGGGCATCGGCGGTGACCAAAAATATGGGCATGTCGGCGCAGCAAATAAAATCTGCGTTCAAGACGGTTTCCGAAGACGCAGCCCTGGTGCTGGCTGGGATGAAGCCGATGGACATCCTGGAGGAGACGAAGAGGATCCACATAGTACGGCGAGACACGGGAGTGTCCGCTGCAGAGGCCAAGAAGGAGGAAAGGCAGGAATCCCTGATCAGGTGGCAGAGGAGGTGAGATTCGGCCAGCAGAGGTAGATGGACGCACCGCCTGATCCCAGATGTCAGCGATTGGCTTGGCCGCGGAGTTGGACAGGTGGACTTCCACCGAACACAATTCCTCACGGTCCACGGAGGATACAGGAAGTATCTCCACCGCTTCAAGCACGAGGACAACTCGGTGTGCCAGTGCGGCCAAGGGAAGGATGAGAACCCGGAGCACGTTCTGTACAGCTGCAGACGATACACTGGAAGAACAAGAACAGTGCCATCACCAAAGAACTTGCTGAAGTTCATGATGGAGTCGGAGGACAACTGGGAGAGTATTCGTCAGCTCATAATAGGCATCCAGATTAATCTGCGACGATGCGTGAAAAAGTGACGTGAAAGGAAGTTAGCCTAAGCAGGCTATCGCCCCCCGCGAAGTAATACATTGCGGTGGATCCCGCGGGGAATGCGGTGTGTGGGGGTGAGTTTAGTACGTAGGCGTCGACGATTGTTAATTAATCGTGCATGTTGGTGGACCGCCAATATCTTTTGAAGATTCTCACCTCCTGGCGGGGAAAAAAAAAGTTTGTGACTTACATAGCGGACTTCTTCGATAAGAGAATGAACTGACAAGAAAACACTCATTGATATTTTTTTGCCTTAAAAAGTTATTTTTTTGGCATAAGTATATAAAATTTGAATGTTGGAATGTTTGTTTAACTCCTCTCAACTTATATTCCAAAAAATTAGCGCAATTGATGAATTATTGAGATTGCTAGAGCACTTTAAAGTCTTTGAAATGAAGCAAATATATACACATTTTTGGTTCCATTATTTTAATAGAAAATTTAATCAATTCATATATAAATATATTTTTCTTGTAAGTTTAAAGGCTTGGCTTTAAAATTTAATTAATTTGAGGAAAATTTATAAATTAGGCCATGAGCAATTAGCGGATTTGTGAAACTCTCATATTACAACAATTTTTTCAGATTGAGACCTAATTATTGAAAGGCAAGACGCATTATACGTCAAATGTTGCGTTCATATGGACGGATGTGCAGACACCATGACGGACATTGCACAAGCCCAATATACTCTTTACCTTCGGTATCGAGTATAAAAAATATGATGCCGTATATTTGAACTTTAGCAAGTAAGACCAAAGACTAGATCCTGCCTAGTATGTTGGCATTGTTGGTATATTTGTGTGTTTTAATAAATTTGTCATTGCCATAAACAAAAAAATTATATACATATGCATATGTTAATAGATTACAATAAACTTTTATAATGTTTGCATTTATACTTTGTAAGGTGAACTTGGTATCAAACTTTGAAGCAGAACCTACGCCTCCAAAAGAAGAGCTTCTCTCCCCAAGTAGTACGAGTGCTTCCGAAAACACTTCGCTATGTTCATCATACTTGGATGACATCCAGTCGCTTAATCAAACGCACAAAGATGCCTCATCGGACAAATGTAATATGGTTTTCACAGAAATTTAAAATTTTATCGTTTATTATGGCCGTTTACCATTACAATACGACATGAACGAGTTTTATCAGTCAATGAAGTTCAAATCTCCATACCTAATTGAGCTCGCTCAAGTTGTACTGGCCACACCGGCACCTTAAGTGTCGGTCGAAAGATCATTTTAGGCGCTAAATTTTATAATTTTCGAGAAGCGAAGTTGGCTTAAAGAAAATAAAAATACATAAGAAATTCAACACACAAAATAGCATTCAGATTGCAGCACATAGTAATTTCACAGATATTACACACATACATACATACGGAAAGACACTTTTTCGAGGGAGCGTTCCGTAGTCCAAAAGGCATACGAAGAAACTCATAATGGCCACTTGAAGTTGAAAATGCCGTTTTGTGTATATCTCTTTTGTCCATTTCTATTTGGTAGAAGCCTTTTGTGAGGTCTAGGCTAGAGAAAATTTTGCAACCCATTAACTTGTCAAAAATCTCATCTATATTTGGGATCGGGAATCGATCTTCAATGGTTTCTTTATTTAGTTTGCGGTAGTCTACGACTAACCGCCACTTTTCTTATTAGACTGGTCAATTTTCTTCGGAACTACCCATAAAGGGCTATTGTATGGGCTTTTTGAATGTCTTATAATTCCTTGTTTTAGCATTTCTTCTATTTGCCTATTAACTTCGTCTTTATGTATTTCGGGATATTTGTATGTTTTTGAATAAATTGCTATTTCATTCTTTGTAATTATTCTGTGCCTAATATCGCTCATGCAACTTAGAAAATATTTTCAAATTTTTCTAAGAGGTTATCTACTAAGAATTTTGTCTGCGGGTCAATATGGTTCAGTGAAATTAGATTGTTAATATTTAGTTCTAATTGATTTCTTTGAATATAAAGATCTAAGTAGACATCATAAACTTTCAACTTTTTGTTAGGGTAATCGATAACTGCATTCATGTCATTAAGTATATTACAGCCTATTAACCCATCGAAAGCGTTGTGAAAATTATATTCTAAAAATTTGCAAATGTAACTTTCAGATTTAAATTCTTTAAAGCATGGAAACTTAATTTACTTATTTTAATTTTGTTGCCCATTGATTTTACCTCTAGGTCAATGCCTGTTTTCCACTTTGGGTGGCACATATTCTCATTAATAACGCTGAATTCTGCTCCAGTGTCAATAATAAACAATAGTGTTCCCCTTTTCCTTGAATTTTTATATATGGTAGTCGTCTTGCCCCTCTATCTGAAAATTTACATCAGCCTGGTTAAGATCCATCGGCTCAGAAGTAAGAAGTTTGCTTTGCTCTGAGGTTTGCATATTTTTGCTATTTGTCGACACTCGAGCAGAATTAGAAGCTGAGTTTTTATTCGACTGATATTGATATGGATACCCCTGCTTTTTATTGTTTAAACCTTCGGATCTTCTGTTTTCATTGTTTATAATATTATTTTGTTGGTCCCTGAACTACTTTGTGCAACAATTTGCTCGTTTACATTTTTATTATCATTGCTAAAATTTGTTCTAAAATTGAATTTATTGTTTTTGTTATTCTTTCGGATAGGCCCGAAAAATGTATAGCTTTGGTGTCGAGCTTCCTCAATGATTTTATAAGCATCGTCTAAAGGTTGCGGGTCTCTTGCGAAAATCATCGTTTTCGTAGGTTCAGGTAAGTTGTCACTTAACACGCGGAGTGCAATTCGGTTTACTTCAGAAGTGTTGTATGTGTTATCGCTATGTAGTAGTATCCGATTGTGTACTCTATTTGCAACTTCATTAATTTTGTTGTAATACTCTTCTATAGTCGATTCTACACGACACAATTTTAACATATCCATTAGGAAATCGCTTGACTCTTTTTCGCCAAAATGTTTTAAAACAATTTGTTTTAACCTTCCCCACTCAGTTATATTTACATACCTATGGAGCACTGGTCTACACAATCCAACAAATTTGTTTTTAACAAAGCCAAACAAAATGTTTTTGTTGGCTGTGTCGAAAACGTCAAACGTTGGAAGAATAGTTTCTATTTGTGTTATTAAATCTGGCAGTTAATTTGTATCAGTACCATCAAAATTTTGTATCAATTTTATGCAGTTCATTGTTGAATTAAACGCGGCTAAGATATTTGCATCCATGATTTTTTTTTATACCCTTAACCCATAAAATGGGTAAATAAGGGTATAATGGTTTTGGGCAAAAGTATGTAACAGGCAGAAGGAAGCATCTCCGACCACATAAAGTATATATATTCTTGATCAGCATCAACAGCCGAGACGATATAGCCATGTCCGTCTGTCCGTCTGTCTGTCTGTCTGTCCGTCTGTCTGTCTGTATAAACGCGTGGATCTCAGAGACTACAAGAGCTAGAGACTTCTGATTTTGTATTTAAGTTCTCCTATACCATGAGCAGAACAAGTTTGCTGCAAATTATCGATAACTATTCTGTTTTCCGATATACACATAATATCGATAACAATAAAATATCGAATTTGGAAAATGCAAAAATGAGGGTTGAAATAATGGGTAACGATAGAACTTTTCTGAAAAATTCGTCCAAATCGTTTAAGAAACACCGGAGATATCTAATTTTATCGATTGAAATTAAGTCAGTATACCAAAGTCAATTATAAATTTAATTTACATATTTATTGCAACTGGGTTCAGGGTATCTTCTAGTCGGGCTCTCCCGACTAGAGCCTTCTTACTTGTTTTTTTTTTTTTTTCGTTTGTTTTTGTTCCACTGATATTATCAATTATTAATTTGCTGTTTATTTTAACTTTGCTATTAGACCAATAAAAGCTAATTTTTTTTTTTTCACGTGCTTATTAAAGCTTTGTGATTTGTCTTACGCGCTTTTTCGCTTGGTGCCGATGAAAGCTTTCCAGGTATGTTGCATGTTCCTCTTTGCGTTGGAGCTTACCAAGTGTGTTGGTCCACGTGTATTGAAGAATCTCCAATCGTTAATTATGGAATATTAGAACTGCTTACTGTGCTTTACACCAGATTTTGTTTATTGTCCGTCTTGACGGATGGCTGGTTTTCTTTTGTTTTTCTTAATCCTCGTCGCCAGTTAGATGAAAGGGCGATCGTTGCCTTTCGCGGTGAGACTTCTTCGTCCAGGTTAGATGAAGGGTGATTATTCGATGTTAGCAGCCACGACTTCGTCGTCATGTGTTAAACACCTCTATCGACTTCTTTGTCGCGTTGATAAGTTTAAAACGAAAGACTCAGGTTTCGTTTTAGTAAATCATTTATTGGTACGTCCGTACTGATTTAAGTCGTCCTATCTCATTTTATTTATTTATTTATTTATAGTCAGCTAAGAGCAGCTGACATTAAAATGAATCAAATTTATTTAAATTCAAAATAGTTAAAATAATAAATTAAGTAAAATATAGAATAATATATAAATCTGAAATATAATTAAAAGTTAACGTTAAAGCTCTGGGAAATTCAATAAAAAATTGAGTAGTCCAACATTTGTTGCAAGGATTGGGAAAAACCCAGAAAAACCCAATCAGACCAGCGTTAGATTAGTAATTAGTGGTTACGATTAGATAAAGCAAAAAGGATCGATCTTTTTAGTACTGGAGTTGAGGCCTCCAAGGAGACAAGAGAATAAAGTTTGTTATAGTCAGAACATATAACACGAAATGGTTCATGAATTAAATAGTTGCTGAAGCAACGATCAAGGCTAAGGGGTAAAAAGTTACGTGAAGATCTAATTGGGACATTAAATTTAATTCGACTCAAAAGAACTGATGAGTCGATTTCACCATTAAGTAGGTTAGTAATAAATAATACTCCATGCATAGTTCTACGGTTTAACAGGGAGGGAAGATTTATTAAAAGGAGTCTACTTGAATACGGGGGTAAGTCAACTCCAGGAACCCAGTTAAAACTTCTAAGGGCAAATAGAAGAAATTTCTTCTGCACAGATTCAATTCTATCCTGGTGAATCGAGTATTGTGGGGACCACACACAAGATCCATACTCCAGGATTGGACGTACTAGGGATGTATAAAGCGTTTTAGTGGTGTAGGGATCATTAAACTCTTTCGACCACCGCTTGATGAAGCCAAGGACATTAATGGCCTTATGACCATATACGAAATATGAGCGTCAAACTTTAATTTAGGATCAAGAATAATGCCTAAATCTTTAATTACAAACACGCGGTCAAGTGGTGAAGCATCAAGCAAGTAGTGAGCAGTATGAGGGTACTTCTACAAAAAGACATGACTTTACATTTAGAACAATTTAAATTGAGTAAGTTAAAACGACACCAGGCCGACAATGCACCCAAATCCGACTGTAGTAAATTACACAGGGAAGCGTCATTATATGTGAAACATAGCTTCACATCATCAGCAAACATATATACATAGGAGTTAGTAATAACAGCTGGAAGATCGTTAATAAACAGATTAAATAGCAAAGGTCCAAGGTGACTACCCTGGGGAACACCAGAGGTAACAAAAATAGGTTTAGATACCGACGATTTAAAAACTACTTTTTGTGTTCGACCACACAAGTACTCCGAAAGCCACAATACGAGTTTTGATGGAAATCCAATAATATTTAATTTTTTAAGCAACAGAGAATGACTAACAGAATCAAATGCCTTACTAAAATCGGTGTAAACAACGTCAGTTTGCATTTTTTCCTGAAACCCTTTGATAACAAGCGAAGTGAATTCAAGAAGGTTAGTGGTAGTAGATCTACGCCTAACAAAACCATGTTGGTAAGGCGATATAATTGAACTACATCCGTGTTGCAGTTGAGAACATATAATTTTTTCAAAGACTTTTGGTATGGCAGACAACTTGGATATACCCCTATAATTTTTAACGTTTGATTTTGAAGAATTTTTATGGAGTGGAATTATAAAGGATTCCTTCCATATATCAGGAAACACAGTTGAGTCAACAGACAAGTTAAATAATTTATTTAAGGGCTTACAAAGAGAATCCGCGCAGTATCGGAGAATACAACCTGGCACTCCATCAGGACCAGGCAAGTAGCCAGGTTTAATAGAGTTAAATTCACTCAGGAGCGTAGACTCAGTAACTACTGGGACATATATGCAATTTGACGTTTGAACTTGAAAAGGATAGGAATTACTACTACTATACATACTCGATGAGTATACTGATTGAAAATACTCAGCAAATAGATCGGCTACTGCCTGATCAGAACTTGCTTTTGTATTATCAAGGTATACTGAAGACGGTAAGCAAGAAGACTTACGTTTAGAGTTAACAAATTTATAAAACTGTTTAGGGTCACGTGAAAAGTTTAGTCTACAACGATTAAGATAATTATTATAACAAGATGTGTTAACAGAAAGAAAACTAGATTTTGCTACTAAATACGAAGATAAATCTAAGGTAGTTCCCGATTTTTTAAATTTTTTATATGATCTTGTCTTCGCGTTTTTCAATTGCGATAGTTCCCTCGTAAACCAAGGTGGTTTATTATCACTTGAAGAACAAGTGAGGGGAACACAAATATCCAAAAGCGAATTCAAGGTCCTATAAAATATGGCAATAGCAGTTTCTATATCAGTACAAGAATAAAGCCGAGACCAATTAGTATGCTGAAGAAGATAATTTAATTTAGTAAAGTTAGTTTTACGAAAGCAACGTGTTTTTAAAGTATTATTAGATACTGAACTAGGGTTAAGAATTTCGATGGATAGTTCTAATGTTGGATGGTAGGTATCTTCCGGAAGCACTAGAGGGGGTATTCTACTAGCATTACTGCAATCTGAGTAAGAAACAATATTAAGTCCAACATTCTACCACTACAGTTATGCACCCTGTTAACTTGCGATAGGCCTAACTCCAGTAGGCCATCGATAAAATCATCAGAAGCTTACCGAATAAGAGGTAAGCTTAAGCTTGGTGTTTAAAGCTCCAAGTGAAAGCTTAGCTGCCAGGTGCATACAAGCATAATGAGCTTAATCTAATAAGTGAGGGTATGGTTGGTACATGACTATATTTTATTATTTTTTTCAATATTTTATTTCAATTATTTAGTGTGGAATTGATGACGACACCATAACCGAAAATTCTGATATTGAAATTCTTTTGAATCAACCAGATGAATTCACTGGCAAGCGACTGCTAAAATAAGTGAGAACAACTTAAAGTGTTATACAATAGTTCTAAAGCCATATTTTTCCTTAGAGTTTGATACAAATTTTAAATAAATCGTCGATTGGGAGATCAATTTTGGCTAATTAAAAGGAACATGCTAAATTAAATGAAAAGTGCAGAGATTCGTTAATAAATATCATTGTTCAGGAAGCTATAAATACGAACATAAATATTGGTAGCAGAGACTTTCCGCTAATAATTAATTAAATAGTTTTCGTATTTCCCAGCGAAAAATCAATGCAGGTAAACTTAAACAGTTCCTTAGTAGATAGATTTTTATAATAATTTTAATATATTTGATTTGTGTGAAATTAATTACTTATGTATATGTTTACCTTATATTCTGCTTAAAGGATTATCATTATATTCGGAGGGTGTCAAATCGCGGTCCAAGCGGAAAATTGTTTTCAAAATGCAAAAACTTTCGAGCTAAACGCATAAAAACGGATTGCTTGGATTCGTCGTTGAATGAAACTTTTAGTTTAAGCGAAGAAACAAAAAATCAGGACTTAGTAGGAACAGACACTTCGGTTGCCGCAGCTTTAAAAGCTGCACTTGCTAGAGATTGCAACAGCTGGCAAGATGTCTGCGATAAATGGGAGAAAACTTTTTATATGCGCCGTCGAAATTTACAAGAGTTAAAGAGCGATGAGTTTTTTGCAGCGTGGCCTAAACTTTTGCACAGCAAAGCAGCGGATTTGGTGAGCATTGTGAATGTATGAATTGACATTGATGAGAAAATAACACACTTTAAATTGTTTTAATTTCAGATTGAAATTGATTTCAAAATTTTATTCCCTGCGAAATCTCATTTGCTGGAATCCAAATGGGAAGAAATTAAAATTAAAATTTTGAATTATTATAAGCAGAAAATAACGAACTTGCCCTGCAAGGCGCAGTTGTCTGTAGCAACGCAGACACAAAATAAAGGTAAATATTTACAGTATCGGACAAAACTAAAAAATTGTTTGTAAATTTACCTACGCCACTGAAATATAACGGTAAAAGTTAACGGTACACTTCTTAAATGCATGTAAAATCATGCTGCAGTATTAAGAAAAAGAAATTAGTTCGATTTCATGCAGAAATTGTCATTGTTTGAAAGTTTGCATTGAGATAAGAGCAACGATTGGAGAGGCGGCTTATCGAGACACCAACTAAGTGCAAAAAATTCAATCAACAGATCAGTTATTTCGAGGCTATGTTCTATAGAAAATTTACCATTATCTTTTCCAGATGCGAAGGATTTTATAATCACAATATTATTGAATGCAGTAATTCCATGTGCTTAGCGATATAAGGACCAAACAGGAAAACTGTCCAATCAAGGATAGCCAGGACAGCTTTGTTTTGCGTTGTGCCACAGTTAACGACGTTTCACATAGAGTTGAGAATATTGTCAACAAACATTATTCAACTGGTCAAACTCTGCAGCCATTTTTGATTTTGGAAGGAGAAGAAGAGGATGTCAAAGGGTTTTATATCTACTTAGATAACAATTTATTTAAGTTTTCTTCATTTATAGAAAGTCTTTATTCTTGCTTTAAGATATTTCAGGTACTAAACCTACAATACCCAAAAGCTTGTGAACAGTCCTGGATTTTGATTCAACATTATTTTTATGAAATTTATACGAAATATGACTGCAAGTCAGCAAATGCAACCGCCGTCATTAGCTATCTTAAAAATTAATCAACATGTTTCCATGTTTTAAATGTCAGGCGGCATTGAATGAGTCTAATTTATTAATTGCCCATTTAAATGAAGTTCATTTATTCAAAGGAAATGGAATACACATACGATGCGCTCAAAATAATTGTAATAATCAAAAAACATTTTGCAGAGTAAAACTATTGTAATATGATATTGAAAAATTGTTAGTTTTAAGATAAAAGTTTAATCCTGATTTAAGACTTAATGAAATAAAATATATTCAAAATTTTGTAAAAACGAGATTTTTATACCAAGCTCATTGTCATCCAAGTATTCTTATATTTAATCTGCCTTATACTTAAATTAAGTCCATGTATTGGGTTAAATTCAATACCAGTGTTCTTAATTTTGGGCTTAAATCTACTTCAGAAACGGAACTGAAAATGGGATTGCCATTCCTGAATTTAAAATGTTTTAGGATTACTTTGAGTTCATAAATCGAGCTTTTAATAGGATTGCAATTCTTGAATGTTGCCAGATTTGGGATTAAAATAAGTTTGACTTGATTTTTATTTATTTTTTTTTTTTTTTTTTGAGTGCCCTTAGCCTTGATCATTGCTTCAGCAACTATTTAATTAATGAATCATTTCGTGTTATATGTTCTGACTTTAACAAACTTCATTCTCTTGTCTCCTTGGAGGCCTCAACTCCAGTACTAAAAATATCGATCTTTTTGCTTTATCTAATCGTAATCACTAATCACTAATATAACGCTGGTCTGGTTGGGTTTTTCTGTGTTTTTCCCAATCCACGCAACAAATGTTGGACAACTCAATTTTTTATTGAATTTCCCAGAGTTTTAACGTTGACTTTTAATTATATTTTCAGATTTATTAATAATTCTATATATTACTTAATTTAATTATTTTAACTATTTTGAATTTAAAGTAAATTTGATTCATTTTAATGTCAGCTGCTCTTAGCTGACTATAAATAAATAAATAAATATGTTTGCTGATAAAGTGAAGCTATGTTTCACCTATAATGATGCTTCTCTTTGTAACTTGCTACAGTCAGATTTGCGTGCACTGTCGGCCTGGTGTCGTTTTTACCTACTCAATTTAAATTGTTATCAATGTCATGTCAAAGTCATGTCTTTTTGTAGAAGTACCCCTCATACTGCTCACTACTTGCTTGATGATTCACCACTTGACCACGTGTTCGAAATTAAATATTTAGGCATTATTTTTGATCCTTATTAAAAGTTCGACGCGATGATTTCTTCTATGGTCAATAAGGCCATTATTGTCATTGGCTTCATCAAGCGGTGGTCGAAAGAGTTAACTAACGATCCCTACACCACTAAAACGCTTTATACGTCCCTAGTTCGTCCCATCCGGGAGTATTGATCTTGTGTGTGGTCCCCTCAATACTCGATTCACCAGGATAGAATTCTATCTGTGCAGAAGAAATTTCTTCTGTTTGCCCTTAGAAGTTTTAACTGGGTTCCTGGAGTTGGCTTACCCCCGTATTCAAGTAGACTCCTTCTAATAAGTCTTTTGTTCCTGTTAAACCGTAGAACTATGCATGGAGCATTATTTATTACTAACCTACTTAATGGTGAATTAAATTTAATGTCCCAATCGATCTACACTTAACTTTTTACCCCTCAGCCTTGATCGTTGCTTGGGCAACTATTTAATTCATGACCCATTTCGTGTTATATGTTCTTACTACAGTAGACGCTCACAAATTAGAACCTTCGGAAATTAGAACTGTCCAGAAATTAGAATCAGTTTTTGCAATACATTACACGCTCTAAAATTAGAATTGATTGATTGAGAATTAGCACAGAAACTCTCCAATTTCGTTTTACTTTGCTTAAGCAAAATAAAATTAAAAGGGAAGTCCCTATTTTATGTATGTTATTCGTTCTATGTTCTTGTTTTGTGGCAATTGTATTCATTTTTGGCTTTTTTCTGTGTGAAATTTGATACTAGTGTACGTATTTTGGCAGTGTTTGTTTAAAAGGAAAAAAAAGTACAAAATGCTATGTCTAACTCCTATATCATCAGTCAAAGAAAAAATCATAACAAAGTCATTTAGTCCAAGTGATGGATGGTTTACCAAATTTAAAATGCGACACGGTATCCGTTATTTTAAAAATTTGTGGAGAGATTCTCTCACGCCATTCATTCATATATTTATGGAATTGCAGTGAACATTTATGTTCCATCTATTTTTGATTTAATGTATATGTACATACAGGTAACCCTCCTACAACACGGATTTCTATAACGCGTTTTCGCTCCAACGCGGTTCCCAAAATGCGGTAATTTTTTTACAACGCGCCTCCTACAAATCCTACGATTTTTACGCCGCAACAATTTGTCGGTGGCGCGTTATTGTTTGCTTATTTATGCTGCTTCAATTTGATGTAGTAAGTCTCAAGAATGATAGAAAACCGTTATAATACGGCATTGGTTTCATTCACAGAGCTGCCACCGTGTAACGTTTTTCTCATATAAATTTTGGCCATACAAATTATAAGCAAAACCAGTGAATTTTACGTTGTTTGGCAACCTTTAAAAAAACACAGAATAAAGTGCTCAGTGAGCAGTTGCAGCCAAAGATAGAAAAAATGTGTTAATATTTTGTAATTCAATTAGGACATGGAATGTTTTATTAACGAAATGGTTGCTACCATCAGATGGTGGATCAAGCTCAGATTCTGAACTAACACGGACAAAACGTCCAAGACAACTTATAATAAGTGATGAAGAGAATTAAAAAAAATTATGTTTAATTTTTTGTTTTAATTTATTATTTCTGTCAATACGAATATTACGACAAATTGAAATTTTATTTTTGTTATGTTAAGTTTTTATGAAATAAATGAAGTATATATTATCAAATTACATAATATGATATGTTAAAAAAAATACACGCGTTGTAGGAGGGTTACCTGTACATATATTATATAATATCTTATAACTTTTGTTTTCTTGTTATAATTAATAGAATTGAATAAAAAATTGTTTTATCACAGCTTTTTACACAAAATGTACTCCAATTTTATACACTTTTGTTTGCAAAAAAAACGTCCAGAAATTAGAATAATTCAGAAATTAGAATTGCCCCAGGAACCAACTGGTTCTAATTTCCGAGCGTCTACTGTATACCAAACTTTATTCTCTCGTCTCCTTGGAGGCCTCAACTTCAGTACTAAAAAGATTGATCATTTTTGCTTTATCTAGTCACACAACAAATGTTGGACCACTAATTTTA
>JARNME010000029.1:27637871-27692798 GCA_030179655.1 Scaptomyza flava | reverse complement strand
TGGGCTGCTTGAATGGAAACCACAAAGGGGTAGCTGGCCTACCCAGAATGCCTCAATAAAACTGTATGAAACAAGTGGAAACAATGCAGTCGGACGCAACCGACTGCGGCATACTCGATACCAGTATTAAAACATGTAAAAAGAGGCCTGATTGCAAAGGGGTACGGATGGGGCAGGGATGTACGCTGCCTTAAAGATTCTCCGATGCAGATGGGGATGCCACCAACTATTAATTCCTACAAAATTTGGTGACTCCAGCTGAAAGTTAGTAAGAGCTGTTGAAAGGGGGGCTGGGGGCAGTATGGCTGGGCGTGGCATCCAAAGTTTTCATGCAGATCTGTGTGGAATGTCAATTGCTATCTTCATACCAAATTTGGTGACTCTAGCTCGAAAATTGTAAAAAGTGGAGAGAGGGGGGCTGGGAGCGGTATGGGTGGGCGTGGCATCCAAAATTTTGCTGCAGATCTTTGTGAAATGTCAATTGCTATCTTCCTTCCAAATTTGGTGACTCTAGCTCAAAGTTTGTAAAAAGTGGGGAAAGGGGGGCTGGGGGCGTAATGGGTGGGCGTGGCATCCAAATTTTGACGCAGATCTATATGGAATGTCAATTGCTACCTTCACACCAAATTGGTGACTCTAGCTCAAAGTTTGTAAAATACGTGGGAAGGGGGCATGGGGAAGTTATGGGTGGGCGTGGCATCAATATTTTTGATGCAGATCATGTGGAATGTCAATTGCTACCTTCACACCAAATTTGGTGACTCTAGCTCAAAGTTTGTAAAATACGTGGGAAGGGGCATGGGGGCGTTATGGGTGGGCGTGGCATCAACATTTTTGATGCAGATCATGTGGAATGTCAACTGCTACCTTCACACCAAATTTGGTGACTCTAGCTCAAAGTATGTATAAGGTGGAGAAAGGAGGGCTGGGGGCGGTATGGGTAGGCGTGGCATCCAAATTTTGTATGCAGATCATGTGGAATGTCAATTGCTATCTTCATACCAAATTTGGTGACTCTAGCTCAAAGTTTGTTAAAGGTGGGGAAAGGGGGTTGAAGGGGCGCGCGTGGCTCCAAAACTTTTATGCAGTTTTTTGGGGGTCGTTGCAAGCTATCTTCCTTCCAAATTTGGTGTTTCTATCTTCACAACTCTGGAAGATACACGCATTCCCGTTTTTGACGAAGCGTTGGGGCATCTGGGGGCGGCTAGGGTGGTATTGGTGGGCGTGGCATCCAAAATTTTGATACAGTTTTTGGGGGTCGTTGCCAGCTATCTTACTACCAAATATGGTGTTTCTATCTTCACAACTCTGGAAGATACACGCATTCCCGTTTTTGACGAAGCGTTGGGGTGGATGGGGGCGGCTAGTGCAGTATCGGTAGGCGTGGCATCCAAACTTTTGATGCAGTTTTTGGGTGGTCATCATCACCTATCTTGGCACCAAATTTGGTGGCTCTAGCTCAAAAACTGTGGGAGTTATAGGCTTTTTTTACTTTAAACTGCGGGGGGCTGGGGGCGGAATGGGTGGGCGTGACTCCAAAACTTTGATGCAGTTTTTTTGGGTTGGTTACCAGCTATCTTCCTACCAAATTTGGTGGCTCTAGCTCCACAACTCTGGAAGATACACGCATTCTCGTTTTGACGAAGCGTTGGGGCATCTGCGCGGTATTGGTGGGCGTGGCATCCAAATTTTTTATGCAGTTTTTGGGGGGTCATCATCGCCTATCTTGGCACCAAATTTGGTGGCTCTAGCTCAAAAACTGTGGGAGATATAAGCTTTTTGTTATTAAATTTCGGGTGGGCTGGGGCGGAATGGTTGGGCGTGGCTCCAAAATGTTTGATGCAGTTTTTTGGGGGTTGCTAGTATCTATCTGCGCTTCAAATTGGGTAGTTCTAGCTGTAAGGATGTGCGAAATATGAGGATTTATCGGTTTTGAGTTATCGAATTTATCGATTTGCCAGCCACCCAGTTATCGTAGAACCCCCATCTTGACACTTTAATTTACTATCCCATAGATAAAGAGAATTGGAAAGTTTCAAGTCTCTAGCTTGAAGGGTGTGGAAAAAAGTTGCGAACATACAGATGGACAGACGGGCGGAAACCATGACGGACATTGCACAAACCCAATATACTCCTTACCTTCGGTATCGAGTATAAAAACAAACATAAAAGTAAAGCTAATAAATAGCTATTAAAAAGTATAAGGGATTGTCTGACCCACTCGTTGACATGAATCTTGATGCTTTTTGCGTTCTGATGTCTCTCTAACAACATTCTTCTGAATGCAATCAGCGCACAAACGCGAGTCTGCGGGTTTCCAGGTCGCTATAATACGCGTACATACATAAGAATCGATTGGGTCCACATTCTAAAAGGAAACATTTAGCAGCAAGCCAGCGTCTGCTTAACTTGCAGTTTTGGCGAGACACACAACTTTAAAATACGCGACGCATTGCGTTCGGCTCATTACTTCAAGGATCCGAAGTACTGCGTACAATTTCAAAATGCAATAGGTTTTTAATCGATTTGACATCTTTATGTGTAATATATGCTTAGTAGCTTTTTCCATTGTAATTGCCATATAGCGAACAAGTTGGCTAGTTATATTTAACAAACAATATGTATGTTTACGTGTGGGGTGAGAAGGATTGAAAGCAACATCAATAATGATTCATGGACACCAGCATGCTGCAAAGAATTCCAAGCAAAAGCAATTTTGTTAAATGAGCAGAAAATCAATTCATTAACTTATCTTTACCATATATACCCATGGACACAGACATGATGCGTATTATAACCAATTGCACTTTTTTTATATCATTCACAGCAATCGCTTTTTGCTGGTCGCATAACTGTGGCCTCAATGACGGGACCCATTAAACGTGGATTACTCTGGCAGCAGCGGGATCGTATTTTTTCACGATGGAAGGAAAGGTCAGTACTGACTGCATAACACTCTGAAATAATTTCAATGTCAACCGGAAACAGGTGGTATAGAGTATGATTGCGAAGGAGGGCATATGGGCGGTAGTAGGAGAATTTTGTTTGTCATTTAAAAAGCATTGTCAGTAAAAATTCATTTTATTTTGGTAGCTCCAGTTCTAAGATTGTGAAAAATAAAGCATTTTGTAGCCTTAAAATTTTGCCCAACTCTTTAAATGACTTTACTAGCAATCAATTTTTATACCCTTAACCCATAAAATGGGTAAATAAGAGTATAATGGTTTTGTGCAAAAGTATGTAACAGGCAGAAGGAAGCATCTCCGACCCTATAAAGTATATATATTCTTGATCAGCATCAACAGCCGAGACGATATAGCCATGTCCGTCTGTCCGTCTGTCTGTCTGTTTGAACGCGTGGATCTCAGAGACTACAAGAGCTAGAGACTTCTGATTTTGTATTTAAGTTCTCCTATACCATGAGCAGAACAAGTTTGCTTCAAATTATCGATAACTATTCTGGTTTCCGATATACACATAATATCGATAACAATAAAATATTGAATTGGGAAAATATAAAAATGAGGGTTGAAGTAATGAATAATGATAGGACTTTTCTGAAAATTTCGTCCAAATCGGTTGAGAAACACCGGAGATATTGAACTTAATCGATGGAAGCTAAGCCAGTATACCAAGTCTTATATAAATTAAATATATTTATTGCAACTGGGTTCAGGGTATCTTCTAGTCGGGCTCTCCCGACTAGAGCCTTCTTATTTAAATTATGTGAATGAAGCTTAAAAATTGAATAAGATACGAGCCTTATCGAATATAAATGCTATGGCAGGCGGATGGCAGGGAGAGGATCTATGAGAGGTGTCACATTCATAGCTACATATATACCTTCGGTATTACTTTGAAAAATTTTTAAATTTGAAAATCGAATCTTCAACAGTTTGTGAGATAGAGTCACCCAATTTGGTGGCAATATATCTAGTGGCATCCCCCAAAAATATGAATACAAAATTGTGTTACGCCACCTGCCTTTTAAATTCGAAAATCCGCATTTCTTCCATAGATTTTTTAGCTTACACCAAATTTGGTGGCAAGCTTGCAAGCGATGTTTGATAAGACGTGCATAAAACAAGCTTTAAAGCCAGCGCCCACCATTCCGGCCTCGTACATCTTACCGCTCGTTTTTATACTGGTAAAAGATTATACCGCAGTCGATTGGGTCCGAATACAACGTTTTCACTTGTTTACTTTTGTTGCAAAACATCTTTTCAAAGGAACTATGAATAAAGTTTGCGAAACACACATTAAAAAAAGAATATAAGGGTTTTAGATACTTAATAAGCCATATGAAAATATGTTTCCATAAATAGAAAAGGTCTCACCAAACTTTGATCGATCATATCTTAAATCGTTGTGCTACAGGTTAAAAATGTTTCCGAAGAGGATATAACACTGAACGTGCGGCTCTCAAAGATGATCATATGAAACTATTTTTACAAAGCGCATAAAAGCAGGTCTTCAAAAATTTTTTTGATTTACTTGTTTATTGTTTAATAATTAAGTTGTATTTTACTTATTAATGTTTAACCATAATTTTATTTGAGGTACGCAAAAGCATACCCGTGTTCAAGCGGTCAACCACGAGATCAGTGGATACTTCCAATTTTAATTTTATTGATGCAGAATTGATACACTTTTTCAAAATGGTGGTAATAGAAATCAGCCACAGAAAAAGAACCTACATCTAAGTTGAATAAGTTTTAAGTAAACCATTTAAAATAATATATTAACTCAAATTTTTTAGCTCGCAGGATCGCTCCGAAAAAATTATGAGCGAAATGGATCTTTTTGAAATAGACACACTGGGATTTCTGACATACACTTTTTCATTAGCTTTTCGCAGCAGGACTTCACCGAAGGTGTGGATAATGAAGGCAATTTAACTGGAATGTCTTCTGATATTGCATCTTTCACATCGTCACTGTCTCCGAAATAGAGATGGGCGCGTGAGTAATTTTTCGCTCACATCACGCATGCTCAAGCAAACTAAAAGGCGCGTGATTCACGCTCACGCATGCAAGAATTTTGAGAAAATCACGTGACTCACGCACGATTCACGCATATGTTCAATTGATTAATATAAAACTAATTGAAATAAGAAAAACAAATGGGGTGTTCAACAGCTCGTTTCATCGTTTCACGTTTCAAAGTTGAAACGTCCCGCAACAACAACATACATATGGGGTGTTCAACAGCTCGTTTCATCGTTTCACGTTTCAAAGTTGAAACGTCTCGCAACAACAACATACATAGAAAATTTCTTGAAACGTTGAAACACCCCAGCCTATGTATACAAAAAGTGTTTCAAGTTTCAACAAAGTAAAGATGGAAAGAGCACGATATTTTTTCGATATTTGCCGTCGATGTTCAGTACTTTTTAGTATATTTGGTGTATTTTTAGTATAAACACATATGATTAATGGCCGCCAAATTTTAAAAGCATGTAATTGAGCAACTAATTCAAACATCGAGCTCTTCTCACCTTCAATATCCTCTATTTTTCTAATAACTTGCTTTGCAAAGCATCGCATAGCATATCTTTAACACTTTTAAATGGCATTTTTACAATTAAAGTATAACCGCAGTAAACAGCAACAGTGACAAAAATTGAAGAATACGAAATGTCAACAAACAACAGCTGACTGCACAAACATGAAACGCATTGACACCCAAAATGCCGTTCACGAGTTAATCGTTTCAACTTTGAAACATGAAACGATGAAATGGAGCTGTTGAACACGCCAATTGTAATAAAATAAATGTCACATATTTTTTTTTTAAAGAAAACTTTGTCAAGATTTTCTGGAGACATCCTGGTCCTTCTCAATTCTAATAAGTAAGCTTCCGGTGCCCTTGCGCGAATAGTAACAATTCAGAACATTTTTTCCTTGACTTTCTCTTTAAGTTCTACTAATATAAAATGCTTCCACATTTTACTATTTGCTGGTACTATCGATTTATAGCGTTCATATGTTTTTTATTTAAAGCTTCTTTAATTTCGTATTTGCGTTCCTGATTCATTTTGCATGTGCTTTCATAACAGATCATGGTAAAAATTAAAGATGCCTAACAATATCGATGCATCAAATGAGTAATATTTTTCTTACGTTGCAACGATATTTAAGGAAAATATTTTTTTTAATTCGTTATATCGATATTTTTTGAGCAATTTTTGTGTACTTCTTTTTGTAATACCGGATTTCACGTGATGATTTAACTACAACTCACGTTAATCATGTTGCGTAATTATGAAATTAAAAAACTCATGCACATGCGTGATCACGAGTCATCATGCACTGTCACGGCAAAAAACATGTCTCGCGCCCATCTCTATTACAAATACGTATTCTTCCCTTTCTGATCGCAGAACCATGCTAAATGTTATCTTTTTAACATATTATTCTGAATTAACTAAGCAAATAATTTTGCAGCTCTGATCATTCTACCTATCTTGTCAAAGTTTTCTTTTCAGATAAAAAAATTACTTTTTTTTACTTCAATTAGTTTTATATTAATCAATTGAACAAATGCGTATGCATGAGTCACGTGATTTTTTCAAAATTCCCGCATACGTGAGCGTGATTCACGCGCGTGCGTGACGTGAGTGAGAAATTACTCACGCGCCCTCTCTAATTTGAAATGTTTCTCAAAGGTAATAAGGTAATAATTAAATTATATTGGCACTGTTAAGAACCTGGTAGGCCAGAACTAATTTTCAAAGAGAATACAGGAAGATCTGAATACTTACTGTTTGAAAAATAATCCCCTAGCGGGCCATGGTGTGTTTGCGAAACTTTATTTGCAGTAGTGGAAAAAACGGATTCAGTATATAAATAAAAAATACAGTCGAACTTCCGTATAACGAAGTTTCTATACATCGAAGTCAGAAACCAGAACCCTGCAATTTGATTTAGTCAAAAACCCATTCCATATAACGAATTTTCTACATAACGAATTTTTTTTGTCCTCTTGAGATTCGTTATATGTAAGTTTGGCTGTATTATTTTGTAGCCGATTGAGTTCAAACTTATTTTCGAAAAGCTATATAAGAATTAATACCTACTGTTGCACTTAGAAAGAAACTTATAGCAGCTTTATACCTCGAAGTTATTTTAATCAAGCTTTTAGAAAAGATTTTGTATAATTTAATTTTTTAAGTTTTACCCACTGTCAATCAGCATAAAAAATGTATTGAATTATTCCAAAATATCAATTGATAGTCTGTCTATCAACTTGTTTGAAGTTAAACCTCTGACAGTTTTAAGTACATATGGGAATTTTCCATATATACTTACCTTAAATATAAATTGTCCCATGTCTGAAGCACGCTCATTGGCTGATCCTGATGCACGTTTAAAGCAATGCAAGTAATCACGGGTAAGCACAAAATATCTGTAATAAAATAAGAAGAGCAATTAAAAACAAGTGGAAACGTTGCAGTCGGCCGCAACCGACTGCGGCATACTCGATACCAGTGTTAAAACAGGTAAAAAGAGGCCTGATTGCAAAGGGGTACGGATGGGACAAAGGTGTACGCTGCCTTAAAGATTCTCCGATGCCACCAACTATCTTCCTTCCAAATTTGGTGACTCTAGCTGAAAGTTTGTAAGAGCTGTTTAAAGGGGGGCTGGGGGCGGTATGATTGGGTGTGGCATCCAAATTTTACTGCAGATCTTTGCGAAATGTCAATTGCTACCTTCATACCATATTTGGTGACTCTAGCTCGAAAATTGTTAAATGTGGGGAAAGGGGGGCTGGGAGCGGTATGGGTGGGCATGGCATCCAAATTTTTGATGCAGATCATGTGGAATGTCAACTGCTACCTTCACACCAAATTTGGTGACTCTAGCTCGAAAATTGTAAAAAGTGGGGAAGGGGGGGCGAAATGGGTGGGCGTGGCTCCAAAACTTTGATGCAGATTTTTGGGGGTCGTTACCAGCTATCTTCCCACCAAATTTGGATGCTCTAGCTCCACTACTCTCGAAGATACACGCATTCCCGATTTTGACGAAGCGTTGGGGCAGATGGGGGTGGCTAGTGCAGTATTGGTGGGCGTGGCATCCAAACTTTGGATGCAGTTTTTGGGGGGTCATCATCACCTATCTTGGCACCAAATTTGGTGGCTATAGCTCAAAAACTGTGGGAGATATAGGCTTTTTTGACTTTAAAATGCGGGGGGGCTGGGGGCGGAATGGGTGGGCGTGGCTCCAAAACTTTGATGCAATTCTTTTGGGGTTGTTGCCAGCTATCTTCCTACCAAATTTGGTGGCTCTAGCTCCACTACTTTGGAAGATACACGCATTCCCGTTTTTGACGAAGCGTTGGGGCAGATGGGGGTGGCTAGTGCGGTATTGGTGGGCGTGGCATCCAAACTTTGGATGCAGTTTTTGGGGGGTCATCATCACCTATCTTGGCACCAAATTTGGTGGCTATAGCTCAAAAACTGTGGGAGATATTGGCTTTTTTGACTTTAAAATGCGGGGGGGCTGGGGGCGGAATGGGTAGGCGGGGCTCCAAAATTGTTGATGCAGTTTTCTGAGGGTTGCTAGTAGCTATCTTCTCACCAAATTTGGTAGTTCTAGCTTTCAGGATGTGCGAAATATGTGGATTTATCGGTTTTGAGTTATCGAATTTATCGATTTGCGAGCCCCCCAGTTATCGTAGAACCCCATCTTGACACTTTAATTTACTATCCCATAGATAAAGAGAATTGGAAAGTTTCAAGTCTCTAGCTTGAAGGGTGTGGAAAAAAGTTGCGTTCATGCAGACGGACAGACGGACAGACAGACAGACGGACAGACGGACAGACACCATGACGGACATTGCACAAACCCAATATACTCTTTACCTTCGGTATCGAGTATAAACAAGAAAGTTGGCTTTTGTTAAATATTATCGACTAAGGGATACCCTGAACCCTAGACTTTACAAATACAGTTGTTGTTGAATATGTGTAGGTACATTGTTGTGCCGGCCTATATAGAAAATGCCTTCACTACTGCGCTCCTGCACGCTTAAGTGCACTTCAATCTTCCATATCTTTAGTGCTTTTCGACCGATCTCAAAGAAATTTCTAACGTTAGTTATAATGAAGAAAAGTCTTATTAAGTCTATTTTATTGTAGTTACCGATCATTTAAAAACAACAATTTTGCTGTGTATATGGTTTAAGAGAGCTGCGCGTTAACTTACGAAGCTGGAAAGCCAGACAGACTTACGTAGCCACAACGACTCGGCTGTTGTTGTTTATCAAAGATATATGTAATAACATATATACTTAATGGGGTTGGAGATGCTTCTTTCTGCCTTTTATATCCATTTGTACAAAACAGTTTTATTTAAAATGGGTTTAGGCTAAACAAATTACTGTTTCTGCGAAGTTGCGCATGTGAAGAGGACCTGAGATTTGCCGAACAATCAAAATAATACCATTTCTTTAAATTGAAACCAAAATATATGTTTCTGGAGAATAAAAAAACTAAAGGTCATGGACTTAAACATATCTCGGACTCGTACTCCTATATCAGTGTTATCCTGCTGAATGAACTAAATCAAATGTAAAACTTGTGAAATAAATAAAAAACAAGTGGAAAAGTTGCAGTCGGACGCAACCGACTGCGGCTTACTCGATACCAGCATTAAAACCGGTAAAAAGAGGCCTGCTTGCAGAGGGTACGGATGCGGCAGGGGTGTACGCTGCCTTAAAGATTCTCCGATCCAGATGGGGATGCCACCAGCTATCTTCCTTCCAAATGTGGTGACTCAAGCTCAAAGTTTGTAAAAGCTGTGAAAAGGGGGGCTGGGGACGGATTGGGTGGGTGTGGCATCAAAACTTTTGTTGCAGATCTTTGTGGAATGTCAATTGTTATCTTCATACCAAATTTGGTGACTCAAGCTCAAAGCTTGTTAAAGCTGTGGAAAGGGGGCCTGGGCACGGATTGGGTGGGTATGGCGTCAAAACTTTTGTTACAGTTTACCGGTAAATGAAGTAACAAAAAAAAAATATCTTTGTGGAATGTCAATTGTTATCTTCATACCAAATTTGGTGACTCTAGCTAAATGTTTGTAAAAGGTGGGCAAAGGGGGGGGGGGCTAGGGGTGGTATGGGTGAGCGCGGCATCCAAATTTTGATGCAGATTTATGTGGAATGTCAATTGTTATCTTCATACCAAATTTGGTGACTCTAGCTAAATGTTTGTAAAAAGTGTGGAAAGGGGGGCGAAATGGGTGAGTGTGGCTCCAAAACTTTGATGCAGATTTTTGGGGGTCGTTGCCAGCTATCTTCCTACCTTATTTGGTGACTCTAGCTTCACAACTTTGGAAGATACACGCATTCCTGTTTTTGACGAAGCGTTGGGGTGGATGGGGGCTGCTGGGGCAGTATTGGTGGGCGTGGCATCCAAGCTTTTGATGCAGTTTTTGGGGGGTCATCATCATTTATCTTGGCACCAAATTTGGTGGCTATAGCTCAAAAACTGTGGGAGACATAGGCTTTTTTGACTTTAAAATGCGGGGGGGGGGGCTTAGAGCGGAATGGGTGGTTGTGGCTCCCTTATTTTTTAAGCAGAGGGTGTAGCTATCTTCCTACCAAATTTAGAAGTTCTAGCTGTAAGAATGTGCGAAATATGTGGATTTACCGGTTTTGAGTTATTCGGTATCGAGTTTAAAAAGTTGTAAGGTGTATTGGTATGTAACTTAAAACGAAGAGAAATTTAAAACATTAAAAGCAAAAAATTTAATATTGATAACAACAAAACATATATTGGGTGTTCACTTGGTGTTGCAAATGTGCAAAAGTATAACTTTGCAACACCGTGAACACAATCAGCTGTTGCTATCGTTTAAGCTGAGTTTGCCATTGTGTGCAAGCGTGCAATCATCACTCCTAGAACGGACAGCATCCCATAAACTGGTTTATTTAAGAAAATAAGCAAACAAACCCTCAATTACTTTAGGCAGGTGGTCACAAATAACACCAAAACAAGTAAGTCGGGAGAGCCCGACTAGAAGATACCCTGAACCCAGTTGCAATACATAGTTTTATTTATAATTGATGATTGGTATGCTGACTTAACTTCAATCGATTAAATTCGATGTCTCCGGTGTTTCTTTACCGATTTGGACGAAATTTTCATAAAAGTTCTATCGAATTATTTCTAGTTGTGTCAAACTCCATATAAAAAAAACGCTAGAAATAATTTCTGGACATAATTTCTAGAGACATTTCTAATGAGTATATGCAGCAGCTAGAAATGTATACTCAAAAAATGTTGAGAGTTGCCACATCAATTACATTGAAGTGGATCGTGTGGATGGCATTGAACAGCTGAATTTCTGCTAGAAAAAATGAGCAGCACATTATTTCTAGGCACAAGTGTGCCCGTATTACTCTTTTACCTTTTTGTTTTGCCATTTTTTTGTGTTTTTGGGATTTTTACGGTATTTTTAGGGGGATCACAGGGTCTTAGGATACACATTAGAAATATTTTGTAAATTTCAATCAGAAATAATTCTAGTTCCTGCGTACTAAGCTTAACCCATTATTTCAACCCTAATTTTTACATTTTCCAAATTCGATATTTTTTGATATCGATTCCATGTATATATTGGAAACCAGAATAGTTAACGATAATTTGAAGCAAACTTGTTCTGCTCATGGTATAGGAGAACTTATATACAAAATCTGAAGTATCTAGCTCTTGTAAACTTTTATGTTCGATTTTTTTAAAAAGTTTGTTGTTTGTTTTTTAACAATACGCATTTTTTTTGGGGGGGTAAATTTAATGTATTGGACCAAAAACACAGTTAGTTTTTATTACAACACAGTGATCTTCATTAGTAAATTCGGCAAGCCTGGTTGACTTCAGGCGTAGTTGTAGGTCTTGTGGATTAGGTTGACTTCCTTTGGATCGTCACCAGGCTATTGTATTAGGTTTCCAAATGACCTGCGCTTAAGTCTTCTAACGACTCTTCTCCCCGCAAGCTCTATAGCCAACCGGCTTCGGTGCCGCTGCAAACGTGCGTTGTATCTGATGGAATAAGCTCCAACTTGGCTGTCTATGTTATTCAATCTGAGGTCATTGTGCAAGGTTGAATTTCGTACGTACCAGGCAGCACCAGTTATTCGACGCAAAGCCAAATTCTGGAGTGTCTGGATACGTCGTCGACTTGTCCGACACGCAATGCCCCAAATCTGTATACCATATCTCCAAGTCGGAGCAACCAAAGTGTTGTACACTGCCCGTTTGCAGCGCAGCGGCAAGGCGCTATTGGCGTTTATCATCCAATTAACTTTTGACAGCTTGCACCGACATTGCTTAAGGAGCCCATCAAAGTGAGAGCGAAAATAGAGCCTTTTGTCCAATGTGATCCCCAGGTATCGAGCATGATTTTCAGGCTGCAAGGGACTCCCATCAAGCCAGACTGCCGGTGCTTCTCCACGTCTCAGTGTAAAGTTGACAGCTTGGCTCTTCGAGGCGTTGAGCTTGATGTTCCACCTGCGAGCCCAGCTCTCAAGGATGTGGATATACTCCTGGACTCCGTCAGCAGCCTCGTACTCGCAGAGGCAGAGTGGAATACTGCCACGTCGTCAGCAAATGTGGCAATGAGAAAATTACCTGGTGAGGCGAGGTCTTCAAGATCATCAGGAGTGGGTATGTCCGCCGTGTACAGGTTGTATAGAAAAGGGCCCAGTACGCTGCCTTGCGGAACGCCCGCCTTCATTTCCCGCGTGGTAGAGATCGCAGCCCTCACCTTGACTTCAAACCTGCGTTCCGTTAGGTATGAACGCATTAGCATGAAATAGGGAGCTGGGAGGCGCGTTTTTATTTTTTGAAGCAGACCTCTAATCCAGACGCGGTCGAACGCCTGCTGGACATCCACAAAGATACCATAGCAATAGCTCTTGTCATCGAATGCCTTAAGTATGTGGTTAACCACTCTGTGAACCTGTTCAATTGCACCATGCCCTCTCCTGAACCCAAATTGGTGGTCAGGAAGAATGTTCATATTATCCATAAGCCTAACAAGCCGTGCAGCAATAAGCCTCTCCCAACCTTAGACAGAGATGGCAAGAGGCTGATCGGTCGATATGACTCAGGGTCATCCTCCGGCTTACCCGACTTATGAATCATGTGGATCCTTGCTAACTTCCACTGGGCAGGAAAGTGCTGGGTTCTTAGTATAGCGTTGAAAATCAACGTTATAAAGAGAAGCGCTCGAATTGGCAGGGCCCTCAGGGTGGTGTGGCAAATACCGTCATGGCCAGGAGCCTTAGAACTAGGAAGGATATTAATAGCTTCCTTGACCTCCTCCACTCTGATGGGGTTGATGGGCAAAGACATCTGCAGAGGAGTCTCCAGTGCTTGGGCGGTCTCATTAAGGCTATTCTGATCAGCTAGGTCAAGCGGCGTAAAGCGTTCTTCAAGGTGACTTGCAAACGTCTCAGCTTGCTCGTCGTCAGTTTGGCAGTGCCCGTTTCCAGGACAGCGAAGCGGTAAAGTTCTCCAAGGTTGGCGCTTTAGGCTACGTGTGGCACGCCACAGAGAGTAACCAGCATCACATGTGTAATCCATACTCTCTAACCTTCTAGTAAAAGTTTCACTTTTAAGCCTGCGTAGTGCCTCCTTAAGCTCCCTCTCAGATCTTCGCCATACTGCCTTGTCCTGAGGGCTATGCGTTGTCTGGTATCTGTGTCTGTTTCGCCTCTTGATTCTGAGCAAGTTTGCTATATCCGCTGGGAGTCTGTTTCCAGAATTATCCTGGCGTCTTACCATAGGGGGCGGGGTGGTTTCAGCTGCAGCCGACCGGATCTTGGCGATTAGCAAATCAATGGAATTTTCAACATCCAACCCAGTGTTGATGGTAGTGTTAAGCTCGATACTTTCGCCAATCCGTCTCTGAAACTCCTCAATGTTGGTACGTGCGTTGATGAGCCTTGGTGGTCCACTGACCATTCTTGCACTGCTATCCAAAGTAACTATCAGGGCAAGGTGGTCACTAGGGAGGTCCCAATCATCAGATATGGAAAGAATCTGGTCTGGAATCCCCTGGTATATGGCAAAGTCAATGCAGGAAGGAGTACCTCTTGCTCCATAAGGGTACCTTGTTGGTGATCCCGTTGCAAGGATCTTTGCTTGTCTACGAGACAGGCTCCCAGCAAGCTGTATGCCTCGTGCATTGCTGCTTCGTCCACCCCACAGCCATGATGAGCGTTCCAATCTCCACCCACCAAGTACTTGTTACCAGCCGAGTTAAGAATATTATTAAAATCATTAATCAATATCCTCTCATTTGGCCTGCAATAGATAGCTCTGAAAACCACATCTCCAGCATCTGTCGAAACTCTAACCGTTGAATACTGGTAAGCCCGATTAACTAAAGTCAACTGAGGGAAATGTATCAGATTGCTCCGAACGAGTACAGCGCAGCCCCCTGCAGCTGTACGATTATCAACCCAATGTACTGGGTACACCTCGAAGCCAAATATTCTTGGAAATGATAAGCCATTCGTCCTGGTTTCTGACAGGAGGATGACCTTGATGTCATGTTTTCGTACTAGAGCTTCAAGCTCTAGTACTTTACCTGAAATGCCGTTGGCATTCCAGATAAGAACCTTTAGTGGTGAATTCATTTTGACAGCAACGCGGTCATAAGCGTGAGGATTTGCTGTTGCATCCCCAAGACTTGCTGCTGCATATCTGCCATTCTCTCAATAGCTCGAGTCATATCCTTGATGGCAGAAGAGATCTCATCTCCGTTGACTGGCATCTGTTGCTCAACTTGTTGTCGGGTTTGACTCTCTCTCCGCGTCTAGCCACAGCAGCATATGATTGCCCTCCAACTTGTTCCTTAATGAATGAACTTGGAACGTTTACTGGCTCTGGTTCATGTGTTCTGATTCTCCGGACCTGGTTTGGCAATTTTTGGGTTAGGTTGGCGTTTTTAATGGCCTTAGGAGCTCCCGCTCGCCTTATGTACTCGATGAAAACCGTGCACCCCTTATAATTTGCCGGGTGGCTGCAAGAGCAGTGTACGCATGTAGCTGGCACGTCAGGTGACCTGGTGCATTCAGTAGACCGATGGTTATCGCCGCATTTTACACACCTAGGCTGCTTTGTGCAGTATTTGGCTGTGTGTCCATACTCCTGACATCTGTGGCATTGCACAACTTCATGACTTCTACGAGCAGTCTCAATTTTAACCACCTGTTTGCACATTTTCCTAATAGCAAGAACCCCCTGTTATTAGGCGCTGGTTCTATATAAGAAAGTGTAGTTCATAGGCTCATTAGAGTCCTTCTTTTTTGGGTTATGTAAGTGGAGAACTGTGTGACCTTTGCTCTTAAGCTCATCAATAATCTCTCGATTAAGCGTAGAGTGATGCAGTCCCTTAATGACAATGCGATAAGGCTTCTCCTTATGGAGCTGGTATGAGTGGAATTCAATTTTGTGCTCGTTAAGCTTGTTCACTATAGCTCTATAGGTGGGCACATCGCTGGCAAGGAGTCGCATGGTTTTACCCATATTGGATTTAATAACCAATCTATTTTCATCCACAACATCATCAGAAGTTGCCACACGTCATAGATATTATCAATGTTATTGACTACAATAGGGGGTGGCTTCTTACCAACAGCGGTGGCTATAGGCTGCGCAGATGTTGATGCTCCCAAATCCAAGGGGTTCTCCTGATTTGGTGACTCATCTTCTGAAGATTCATATATCTCAGTAGCGTTCTCGACGTCCATACCGTCGTCATCTTTTTCGGCCAAAAGAGAAAATTTATTGGTCGTGTTTAGTACTACGTCAGCAATGTTATGTTTGCGGCGTGATGCTGGGGGAGAGGTTGTGTAGGGTCCTTTACGCATTTATTAAAACTTTATTGTTCGAAGTTCTTTAAAAACCGCCTTGTAAGTATGCTTGAAAATATATGTCGCCCTAAAAGTATGCTTTATAATAATTTTATCTCAGCGTTACAATTTTTTTTTTTTTTTTTTTTTTGGGATCCATTTAATTTTTGTGTTTTTTTAATTTTTTTTATATATAAATTTAATGTATTGGATCAAAACACAGTTAGTTTTTATTACAACACAGTTATCTTCATTAGTTAATTCGGCAAGCCTGGTTGACTTCAGGCGTAGTTGTGGGTATTGCGGATGAGGTTGACTTCCTTCGGATCGTCACCAGGCTTTTGTAATAGGTTTCTAAATGACCTGCGCTTTAGTCTTCTAATGACTCTTCTCCCAGCAAGCTCTCTAGCCAGCCGGCTTCGGTGCCGCTGCAAACGTGCGTTGTATCTGATGGAATAAGCTTCAACTTGGCTGTCTATGTTATTCAATCTGAGGTCATTGTGCAAGGTTGAATTTCGTACGTACCAGGCAGCTCCAGTTATTCGACGCAAGGCCTTGTTCTGGAGTGTCTGGATACGTCGTCGACTTGTCCGACACGCCATGCCCCAAATCTGTATACCATATCTCCAAGTCGGAGCAACCAAGTGTTATACACCGCCCGTTTGCAGCGTAGCGGCAAGGCGCTATTAGCGTTTATCATCCATTAACTTAAGACAGTTTACACCGACATAACTTAAGGAGCCCATCAAAGTGAGAGCGAAAACAGAGCCTTTGTCCAATGTGATCCCCGGGTATTGAGCATGATTTCCAAGCTGCAAGGGACTCCTATCAAGCCAGACTGCCGGTGCTTCTCCACGGCTCAGTGTAAAGTTGACAGCTTGGCGAGCTGTGAGCCTAGCTCTCAAGGGTGTGGATGTACTCCTGGGCTCCGTCAGCAGCCTCGTACTCGCAAGAGGCAGAGTGGAATACTGTCACGTCGCTGCAAATGTCGCAATGAGAAAACTACCTGCTGAGGGGAGGTCTTCAAGATCATCAGGAGTTGGTATGCCCGCCGTGTACAGGTTGCATAGGAAAAGGCCCAGTGCACTGCCTTGCGGAACGCCCGCCATCATTTCCCGCATGGTGGAGATCGCAGCCCTCACCTTGACTAAAATCTGAGTACCGTTAGGTATAAATGCATTAGCATGAAATAGGGAACTGGCAGGCGCGTTTTTATTTTTGAAGTAGACCTCTAATCCAGACGCGGTCAAACGCCTGATTGACATCCAGAAAGATACCGTAGCAATAGTTCTTGTCATCGTATGCCTTGAGTATGTGGTTAACCATTCTGTGAACCTGTTAAATTGCACCATGCTCTCTCCTGAACCCAAATTGGTGGTCAGGAAGATTGGCCATATTATCCATAAGCCTAACAAGCCGTGCAGCAATAAGCCTCTCCCAAACCTTAGACAGAGATGGCAAGAGGCTGATCGGTCGATATGATTCAGGGTCATCCTCCGGCTTACCCGACTTATGAATCATGTAAATGCTTGCTGACTTCCACTGAAAATCAACGTTATAACAAGTAAATCAAAAAAAAATTTTGAAGACATGCTTTTATAAGCTTTCTTGCATGCATATGTAATCGATAGTTTAAAAAGGTTTATATAATTAAAAATAACATAAAAAAAAGTATGTCTCGGTCGGAGATCGAACCCATGACCTTCGGCCTGTGAAGCGGCAGTTTTCTCTCTATGCCACCAAAGCTCGTCAATTATGTCTAGTCAATTTAGTAATTTAAGCAAAAGGGAAAACTGATTTTCGTGGTTTTTACATGATATTACTTATTTTATCGTGCCAAAAACTTTAAAAACATGTATTGTCATCTGAAACACATCTTTGGTGAAAAATTCAGAGCTTTAGCTAGTCGGGAACTTGGTGAAAATTTGCTTACAAGATTCCGGTACAAACAGACAGACAGACAAGTCAAGTTAAATAAAAGCATGTAAAAAGGAGTGCTCGGATTGGCAGGGCCCTCAGAGTGGTGTGGCAAATACCGTCATGGCCTTAAGTCTAGGAAGGATTTTAATCGCTTCCTTGACCTCCTCCACTCGGATGGGGTTGATGGGCAAAGACATCTGCAGCGGAGTCTACAGTGCTTAGGCGGGCTCATTGAGGTTAATCTGATCAGCTAGGTCAAGCGGCGCAAAGCGTTCTTCAAGGTGACTTGCATTTCAGCTTGCTCGTAGTCATTTTGGCAGTGCCCGTTTCCAGGACAGCGAAGCGGTAAAGTTCTCCAAGGTTGACGCTTTAGGCTACGTGTAGCGCGCGCCACAGAGAGTAACCAGCATCACGTGTGTAATCCATACTCTCTAACCTCCTAGTAAAAGTTTCACTTTTAGCCTGCGTAGTGCCTCCTAAAGCTTTCTCTCAGATCTTAGCCATACTGCCTTGTCCTGAGGTCTATGCGTTATCTGGTATCTGTATCTGTTTCGCCTCTTGATTCTGAGCAAGTTCGCTATATCCGAATTATCCTGGCGTCTTACCATAGGGGGCGGGTTGGTATCAGCTGCAGCCGCCCGGATCGTTGCGATTAGCAGATCAATGGAATTTTCAACATCCAGTGTTGATGGTAGTGTTAAGCTGGATACTTTGGCTAAGCTGTCTCTGAAACTCCTCAATGTTGGTACATGCGTTGATGTGCCTTGGTGGTCCACTGACCATTCTTGCGCTGCTATCCATAGTTACTAGGGAGGTCCCAATCATCAGATATGGAAAGGAGCTGGTCTGGAATCCCCTGGTAGATGTCGAAGTCAATGCAGGAAGGAGTACCTCCTGCTCCATAAGGGTACCTTGTTGGTGATCCCGTTGCGAGGATCTTTGCTTGCCTACGAGACAGGTTCCCAGCAAGCTGAATTCCTCGTTCATTGCTGCTTCTTCTACCCCACAGCCAATGATGAGCGTTCCAATCTCCAACCACCATGTACTTGTTACCAGCTGAGTTAAAGATAATATTAAAATCAATTATCGATATCCTCTCATTTGGCCTGCAATATTTAGCTCTGAAAACCACATCTCCAGCATCTGTCGAGACTTTAACCGTTGAATGCTGGTAGCCCGATTAACTAAAGTCAACTGAGGAAATGTACCAGATTGCTCCGAACGAGTACAGCGCAGCCCCCTGCAGCTATACGATTATCAACCCAATGTACTGGGTACACTTCGAAGCCAATTATTCTTGGAAATGATAGGCCATTCGTCCTGGTTTCTGACAGGAGGATGACCTTGATGTCATGTTTTCGTACTAGAGCTTCAAGCTCTAGTACTTACCTGAAATGCCGTTGGCATTCCAGATAAGAACCTTTAGTGGTGAATTCATTTTGACAGCAACGCGGTCATAAGCGTGAGTATTTGCTGTTGCATCCCAAAGCTTGTTTTTGCATATCTGCCATCCTCTCAATAGCTCGACTCATATCCTTGATGGCAGAAGAGATCTCATCTCCGTTGACTGACATCTGTTGATTATCTTGTTGTCGGGTTTTCCTCTGTTCTTGCTTATGCCTCCGGCCGCGTCTAGCCACAGCAGCATATTATTGCCCTCCGACAGGTTTCCTAATGGATGAACTTGGAACGTTTACTGGCTCGGGTCGATGTGTTCTGATTCTCCGGATCTGGTTTGGCAATTTTGGGGTAAAGTTGGCGTTTTTTATGGCCTGAAGGGCTCCCGCTCGCCTTATGTACTCGATGAAAACCGTGCACACCTTATAATTTGCCGGGTGGCTGCAAGAGCAGTGTACGCATGTAGCTGGCATGTCAGGTGACCTGGTGCATTCAGTAGACCGATGGTTATCGCCGCATTTTACACACCCAGGCTGCTTTCTGCAGTATTTGGCTGTGTGTCTATACTCCTTAAATCTGTGGCATTGCACAACTTCATGACTTTTGCGAGCAGACTCAATTTTAACCACCTGTTTGCAAATTTTATTTAAGCAAGAACCCCCTTGTAATTGGGCTCTGGTTCTATATTAAGAAAGTGTAGGTTCATAGGCTTATAAGAGTCCTTCTTTTTTGAGTTATGTAATTGGAAAACTGTGTGACCTTTGCTCTTAATCTGTCGATTAAGCGTAGAGTGGCGAAGTCCCTTAATGACAATTCGATAAGGCATCTCCTCATGGAGCTGGTAGGAGTGGAACTCAATTTTGTGCACGTTAAGCTTGTTCACTTTATCTCTATCGGTGAACACATCACTGGCAAGGAGTCGCATGGTTTCAACCATGTTGGATTTAATTACCAATTTGTTTTCATCCACAACATTCATCAGAAGTTGCCAACGTCATAGATATTATCAATGTTATTGATTACAATAGGGGATGGCTTCTTACCAACAGCGGTGGCTATAGGCTGCGCAGATGTTGATGCTCCAAAATCCAAGGGGTTCGCCTGATTTGGTGACTCATCTTTTGAAGATTTATACGTCTCAGTAGCGTTTTCGACGTCCATACCGTCGTCATCTTTTTGGGCCAAAAGGGAAATTATATTGGTCGTGTTTATTTCTACGTCAGCCATGTCAAGTTTGCGGTGTGATGCTGGGAGAGAGGTTGTGTAGGGTCCTTTCCGTTCACTGATCTTCTTCGCTTGCGAAACATGCATGCGGGCCGCTGCAGCAGCTGTCATTATCATCATCGTGTTTTTGGGGCTTTAATGTTCGTAGCAATTGAGCTTTGATTGATTATCCCAGTCTTAAGCCCAGAGTACTTATTGGTAACTGTCGTCAATTTGCTGACCAACTCAGCCCTCGATGACACATCGGCTATTGACGTCAGTTGCTTGTCTGATGGGTGTGCCTTAATGCAGGCACATTGCACCCTGCGTTGGCCGTCTTGGCGTTGGATACTATCTTCATTGTTATATCATAAATAACTGAGCCCTAAGGTCCTTATGAGATTTGCCAGCTACCAACATCATCGCTTGTTTAGATTCTGAGCGCGTTAGAGTTTTATCATCCATATTTGATAGCTTCAGACACTGGACGGTTGATATATGTGGCTGGGTGCCCGATGTGCCCGTTGGGCTGTGTTAACTGTCCGTCTGTATGAACGCAACTTTTTTCCACACCCTTCAAGCTAGAGACTTGAAACTTTATTCTCTTTATCTATGGGAAAGTAAATTATAGTGTCAAGATGGGGGTTCTACGATAACTGGGTGGCTGGCAAATCGATAAATTCGATAACTCAAAACCGATAAATCCACATATTTCGCACATCCTTACAGCTAGAACTACCAAATTTGGTAAGAACATAGCTACTATCAACCCCCAAAAAGTTTTGGAACCACGCCCACCCCTTCCGCCAACAACCCCCGCAATTTGAAAACAAAAAAGCTTATATCTCCCACAGTTTTTGAGTTATATACACAAAATTTGGTGCCAAGATAGGCGATGATGACCCCCCAAAAACTGAATCAAAAGTTTAGATGCCGCGCCTACCGATACTGTCCTAGCCGCCCCATTCACCACAACGCTTCGTCAAAGACTGGAATTCGTCTATCTTCCAGAGTTGTGAAGATAGAAACACCAGATTTGGTAGTAAGATAGCTGGCAACGACCCCCAAAAATCTGCATCAAAGTTTTGGAGCCACACCCACCCCTTTCGCCCCCCTTTCCACACCTTTTACAAACATTTAGCTAGAGTCACCAAATTTGGTATGAAGATAGCAGTTGACATTCCACATAGATCTGCATCAAAACTTTGGATGCCACGCCTACCCATACCGCCCCCAGCTCCCCTTTCCCCATTTTTCTGACAAACTTTGAGCTAGAGTCACCAAATTGGAATGAATATTGCTGGTGGCATCCCCATCTGCGTCGGAGAGTCTTTAAGGCAGCGTACACCCCTGCCGCATCCTTAACCCTTTGTAATCAGGCTTCTTTTTACGATTTTAATGCTGGTATCGAGTATGCCGCAGTCGGTTGTGTCCGACTGCAACGTTTCCACTTGTTTCTAATGTTCTTGGTTGTATTGCTTTTGCCGACACTGCACGTGACAGCGTCCAAAGTCTGTGAATTGTGCACAGCAAAAGTAATGTTCAGTTTTGACGAATTTATTTAATTTATTTCTAATGTTGCCTGTATTTGTTTCAAAATTTATTTTTTAGAAAATATTTGATGTTGCCTGCCAGTTCGTCTGGCTTTTCGTACTTTTTACGTTATATTACATAAGTTATCGTAATTTGTGATTGATTTTGATTTGATTTTCTCAAAATTCTTGCATGCGCGAGCGTGAATCACGCGCCTTTTAGTTTGCTTGAGCATGCGTGATGTGAGCGAAAAATTACTCACGCGCCCATCTCTATTTCGGAGACAGTGACGATGTGAAAGATGCAATATCAGAAGACATTCCAGTTAAATTGCCTTCATTATCCACACCTTCGGTGAAGTCCTGCTTCGAAAAGCTAATGAAAAAGTGTATGTCAGAAATCCCAGTGTGTCTATTTCAAAAAGATCCATTTCGCTCATAATTTTTTCGGAGCGATCCTGCGAGCTAAAAAATTTGAGTTAATATATTATTTTAAATGGTTTACTTAAAACTTATTCAACTTAGATGTAGGTTTCTTTTTCTGTGGCTGATTTTATTACCACCATTTTGAAAAAGTGTATCAATTCTGCATCAATAAAATTAAAATTGGAAGTATCCACTGATCTCGTGGTTGACCGCTTGAACACGGGTATGCTTTTGCGTACCTCAAATAAAATTATGGTTAAACATTAATAAGTAAAATACAACTTAATTATTAAACAATAAACAAGTAAATCAAAAAAATTTTTGAAGACCTGCTTTTATGCGCTTTGTAAAAATAGTTTCATATGATCATCTTTGAGAGCCGCACGTTCAGTGTTATATCCTCTTCGGAAACATTTTTAACCTGTAGCACAACGATTAAGATATGATCGATCAAAGTTTGGTGAGACCTTTTCTATTTATGGAAACATATTTCATATGGCTTATTAAGTATCTAAAACCCTATATTCTTTTTAATGTGTGTTTCGCAAACTTTATTCATAGTTCCTTTGAAAAGATGTTTTGCAACAAAAGTAAACAAGTGAAAACGTTGTATTCGGACCCAATCGACTGCGGTATAATCTTTTATTAGTATAAAAACGAGCGGTAAGATGTACGAGACCGGAATGGTGGGCGCTGGCTTTAAAGCTTGTTTTATGCACGTCTTATCAAACATCGCTTGCAAGCTTGCCACCAAATTTGGTGTAAGCTAAAAAATCTAAGGAAGAAATGCGGATTTTCGAATTTAAAAGGCAGGTGGCGTAACACAATTTTGTATTCACATTTTTGGGGGATGCCACTAGATATATTGCCACCAAATTGGGTGACTCTATCTCACAAACTGTTGAAGATATGGGGGTTTTCGATTTTCAAATTTAAAAATTTTTCAAAGTAATACCGAAGGTATATATGTAGCTATGAATGTGACACTTCTCATAGATCCTCTCCCTGCCATCCGCCTGCCATAGCATTTATATTCGATAAGGCTCGTATCTTATTCAATTTTTAAGCTTCATTCACATAATTTAAATAAGAAGGCTCTAGTCGGGAGAGCCCGACTAGAAGATACCCTGAACCCAGTTGCAATAAATATATTTAATTTATATAAGACTTTGGTATACTGGCTTAGCTTCCATCGATTAAGTTCAATATCTCCGGTGTTTCTCAACCGATTTGGACGAAATTTTCAGAAAAGTCCTATCATTATTCATTACTTCAACCCTCATTTTTATATTTTCCCAATTCAATATTTTATTGTTATCGATATTATGTGTATATCGGAAACCAGAATAGTTATCGATAATTTGAAGCAAACTTGTTCTGCACATGGTATAGGAGAACTTAAATACAAATCAGAAGTCTCTAGCTCTTGTAGTCTCTGAGATCTACGCGTTCAAACAGACAGACAGACGGACAGACGGACATGGCTATATCGTCTCGGCTGTTGATGCTGATCAAGATATATATACTTTATAGGGTCGGAGATGCTTCCTTATGCCTGTTACATACTTTTGCACAAAACCATTATACTCTTATTTACCCATTTTATGGGTTAAGGGTATAAAATTGATCGCTAGTAAGTCATTTAAAGAGTTGGGCAAAATTTTAAGGCTACAAATGCTTTATTTTTCACAATCTTAGAACTGGAGCTACCAAAATAAAATGAATTTTTACTGACAATGCTTTTTAAATGACAAACAAAATTCTCCTACTACCGCCCATATGCCCTCCTTCGCAATCATACTCTATACCATCTGTTTCCGGTTGACATTGAAATTATTTCAGAGTGTTATGCAGTAAGTACTGACCTTTCCTTCCATCGTGAAAAAATACGATCCCGCTGCTGCCAGAGTAATCCACGTTTAATGGGTCCCGTCATTGAGGCCACAGTTATGCGACCAGCAAAAAGCGATTGCTGTGAATGATATAAAAAAAGTGCAATTGGTTATAATACGCATCATGTCTGTGTCCATGGGTATATATGGTAAAGATAAGTTAATGAATTGATTTTCTGCTCATTTAACAAAATTGCTTTTGCTTGGAATTCTTTGCAGCATGCTGGTGTCCATGAATCATTATTGATGTTGCTTTCAATCCTTCTCACCCCACACGTAAACATACATATTGTTTGTTAAATATAACTAGCCAACTTGTTCGCTATATGGCAATTACAATGGAAAAAGCTACTAAGCATATATTACACATAAAGATGTCAAATCGATTAAAAACCTATTGCATTTTGAAATTGTACGCAGTACTTCGGATCCTTGAAGTAATGAGCCGAACGCAATGCGTCGCGTATTTTAAAGTTGTGTGTCTCGCCAAAACTGCAAGTTAAGCAGACGCTGGCTTTGCTGCTAAATGTTTCCTTTTAGAATGTGGACCCAATCGATTCTTATGTATGTACGCGTATTATAGCGACCTGGAAACCCGCAGACTCGCGTTTGTGCGCTGATTGCATTCAGAAGAATGTTGTTAGAGAGACATCAGAACGCAAAAAGCATCAAGATTCATGTCAACGAGTGGGTCAGACAATCCCTTATACTTTTTAATAGCTATTTATTAGCTTTACTTTTATGTTTGTTTTTATACTCGATACCGAAGGTAAGGAGTATATTGGGTTTGTGCAATGTCCGTCATGGTTTCCGCCCGTCTGTCCAACTTTCCAATTCTCTTTATCTATGGGATAGTAAATTAAAGTGTCAAGATGGGGGTTCTACGATAACTGGGTGGCTGGCAAATCGATAAATTCGATAACTCAAAACCGATAAATCCTCATATTTCGCACATCCTTACAGCTAGAACTACCCAATTTGGTGCGCAGATAGATACTAGCAACCCCCAAAAAACTGCATCAAACATTTTGGAGCCACGCCCAACCATTCCGCCCCCAGCCCCCCCGCAATTTAAAAACAAAAAAGCTTATATCTCCCACAGTTTTTGAGCTAGAGCCACCAAATTTGGTGCCAAGATAGGCGATGATGACCCCCCAAAACTGCATAAAAATTTGGATGCCACGCCCACCAATACCGCGCAGATGCCCCAACGCTTCGTCAAAACGAGAATGCGTGTATCTTCCAGAGTTGTGGAGCTAGAGCCCCAAATTTGGTAGGAAGATAGCTGGTAACGAACCCAAAAAAACTGCATCAAAGTTTTGGAGTCACGCCCACCCATTCCGCCCCCAGCCCCCCCGCAGTTTAAAGTAAAAAAGCCTATAACTCCCACAGTTTTTGAGCTAGAGCCACCAAATTTGGTGCCAAGATAGGTGATGATGACCACCCAAAAACTGCAATCAAAAGTTTGGATGCCACGCCTACCGATACTGCACTAGCCGCCCCCATCCACCCCAACGCTTCGTCAAAAACGGGAATGCGTGTATCTTCCAGAGTTGTGAAGATAGAAACACCATATTTGGTAGTAAGATAGCTGGCAACGACCCCCAAAAACTGTATCAAAATTTTGGATGCCACGCCCACCAATACCACCCTAGCCGCCCCCAGATGCCCCAACGCTTCGTCAAAAACGGGAATGCGTGTATCTTCCAGAGTTGTGAAGATAGAAACACCAAATTTGGAAGGAAGATAGCTTGCAACGACCCCAAAAAACTGCATCAAAGTTTTGGAGCCACGCGCGCCCCTTCAACCCCCTTTCCCCACCTTTAACAAACTTTGAGCTAGAGTAACCAAATTTTGTATGAAGGTAGCAATTGACATTCCACATAGATCTGCAGCAAAACTTTGAATGCCACGCCCACCCATACCGCCCCCAGCCCCCCTTTCCCCACTTTTACAAACTTTGAGCTTGAGTCACCAAATTTGGTATGAAGATAGCATTTGACATTCCACACAAATCTGCATCAAAACTTTGAATGCCACGCCCACCCATACCGCCCCCAGCCCCCTTCCCCACTTTTTACAATTTTCGAGCTAGAGTCACAAATTTGGTATGAAGATAACAATTGACATTCCACAAAGATCTGCAGCAAAAGTTTGGATGCCACACCCACCCATACCACCCCAGCCCCCCTTTCCACAGCTCTTTCAAACTTTGAGCTAGAGTCACCAAATTTGAAAATAAGATAGTTGGTGGCATCCCCATCAGCATCGGAGAATCTTTAAGGCAGCGTACACCCCTGCCGCATCCGTACCCTTTGCAAGCAGGCCTCTTTTTTACCGGTTTTAAAACTAGTATCCACTTGTTTTATAACGCTCAGTCGGCTCAAGAAAATCTGACAGGCACATCAAAATTTGTCAAAAAATATTTCTAAAAACAAATAATAATTTTTGTGCTTTTCTCTGTGCAATATTTGCTCATTTCAAAGTCTTTGGACGCTGTCTCGTGCAGTGTAGGCGAACGTTAAACAACTTCAAACATTGGAAAGGAGTGTTCAAGCGGTATTCTTTGCCCGTCGGGCAGTGCAGTGACTGGTGATTTCAAACTATGTATGATAAATCACATTTAAACTCGGATTCCAGTCTGTCTAGACATGCATGATGTTGGTAGCAGGCATAATCCAAAGGACCTTAGGACTCAACTTTTAAATGATTTTGCCTTAAGGACATCTTTAGGATCCAAAAGCAACATGTCCATGCGGGTGCAATGAAAACAATAAGGCTGCTACTGACCGCAGCTCTAATTATATGACCTCTACCACCTAAACTCATATGTCGACTGGTACAGTTTCAAACTCCTTATGTGGATGTGTTATTTCAACTCCTTCAGCAATAAGCCACTTAGCAGCTAACATAGCTGGTGAATCTATGAAGTGGCACAATCCTCGTCCCAAGCGCAAAATGTACCATCGTCCCTCTTCGGAAAGAGCAAAAAGCCGCATAGGTAGTCAAACTACTAAGAATCTGGCAACTTCAGCATCCGCTTTGAGTTGCTCGCAATGTATTGGAAATGATGATCCAACAAAAGCTGACATCGCGCTTGCAGATGAATTAGCGGATGAAATGGAAGTAGAACAAAGCAATACTCATCGTTCTCATAAGCCACCTCCTATCAACGTTGCAAACGTCACAGATGTGATCGTTATAGAAAATGACTTAGATGGCGTCATTGGGTCAAGCAACTAAAACCTTAAGATTGGCCGAAATGGCACAGTTCAAATCTTTGTTGGGGACTCTTAACACCTTAAAACAATAGATGTGCACCATTACACATATAAGTTTAAGGATGACAAGCCCTATCGGGTAATTGTCCGCAATTTAGCAAGTTGTACTCCAGAAGATCGAATAAGAAGGCGTTTATCGAGTCTGGTCATACCGTCCGTCGTGTAAGCAACCCTCGCCCCCGGAATGTTATTAATAATGACGGAAAGGAACAAACCATACCCAGAAACTTTTTCTTTGTTGAATTAGATCGTGCAGCGAATAACAAAGATGCACTTAAATTCACTAAAATCGGACATCAGAAATTAATGGTTGAAATCCCAAAAAAATCATTAAACGCCATTCTCTGTCACAGATGCCAAGGTTTCGGGCACACCAAAAACTATTGCTGGAGACCATACCATCTACGGATAATGTGCTCAAGATTATCCAACTTCGCAGTGCAAGGTAACTGCAGTGGAAAACTACCTTTGTATCAATTGTGGAGGAATGCATCCAGCCTGGTCGAGGGATTGTCGCAGGTATAAAGAAAAGATGGATGAACGGATTCCAAAAATCGATGCAAGAAAACAAAATTCCTAATTTTCGAATGGACAACAATTTGTGCCAACAACATTGGTGCAAGGGAATATCTCCTATGCAGAGGCGCTTCGCTTTAATGGAGCGACGCAAAATTTTTCGGCCCAGAACATCAGTGCAGATCGGAACAAAAATATTCAAACCTCAGATACTTTTTTGAACTCAACCGAAAAAGGACCCTGGCAGCAAATGTTAAAAACTCAAGACTGGAGGCGGCTATTGAAGCTCTCACAGCAAAAGTTGATGTATCAAAAGCCAACCAGTTTCTTAAACAAATGTGCCTCAGTCTTTTGAACGCTAAATAATGAATCCACACACACTTAGCCTTGGATTATGGAATGCTCGGGGAATCTCTGGGCATGTTGAGGTGCTAAAGCATTTTCTTACCGAACATAACATAGACGTTATGCTTTCACTGAGTCCTGGCTCCAGGAAATATACACATCTATCTCCCCGGCTACATCATTCATAAAGCAGACCATCCCAGCAATAGACTTAGAGGTGGAGCGGCGATCCTAGTAAAACAGGATATATCTCATTTTTCTTGCGACCCGCTGTCGACGACGCAACTGCAAATGGCCTCCATTAAAATTGACACAGCCTCGGGTGAGTTGGGAATTTCTTCTCTTTACCTTCCTCCGATGATCCCATGGTCAGAAGTGGACTTCAACCAGTTGTTCAGGAATCTGGGCAGTAAATTTATTATTGGCGGCGATTTTAATGCAGAATTTGGGAAAGTTTTAGGGGTGATGCGAGAGGCAGCAACCTTCAGCACGCCGTAGAAAGCTCCTCTGTTCAAATTTTGGCAACTGGTCAAGCAACACACTATCCTGCTGATATAAATCGCACACCCAGCCACATCGATTTATTTGCTTACAATGGTCTGCGCCAAGAACATCTCAGATAAGACAGAATATCAGCTTTCTTCGGATCATCTACCGTTAGTAGTTACATATGACTCTGCTCCGGTTATCATTATTAAAATGATCGATTACTACAAGGGAATATGAAGATATTTCGTCAGGAACTGGAGAAAGCTTTGGATGTTAATTTAGAAATCTTAATGCCAGAAGACATCGAAGACGCACACACAATCTTTTTTAACAAGGTGCACTCAGCTGCTCACGACGCTTCTGCATCAATGCCGTCACATGTATTAGACATGTTAATATTCTACCCCCTGCTTTAAAGGCTCTGCTGCTTATCAAAAGGAGGTTTAGAAGACTGTTTTGTCGCACTCGTGATCGCACGGTTTATGGAGTCTATTGCAGAATATCTAATAAAGTTAAATAGCTGCTAGTGCTTCATAACCACAGGAAAATGACAACCTTCTTGAAAGAGTTTCCGCCAAATGATTCTGCTAATCATTCTCTATGGAAATTTACGAGTAGATACAAAAGGCAGGTGTCAGCTGAATTCCCAACTAAGAGAGCCGATGGATCTTGGGCTCGTTCGCCTAGTGAACGAGCTGAAGCATTTGCTGAAGACTTGGAAGGACGGTTCCAGCCAATTGATACTACACCGAAAAGTGAAAGCAAATGGTTCATCCGTTCTTGACATCCCTGGTCAGTTGTGCCTCCCTGTTGCTCCAATTACACCAGAGGAAGTATCCTGTCACATAAATGGTTTAAAAATCAAAAAGGCTCCAGGCGAAGATGGACTTGATAACTTCACCCCTTAAGGCGTTTCCCTTTAAGGCGGTGTTATTCCTAGTTCTCCTCTTCACCTCGGTACTGAGTAGGATACGTCCCAAAGCAGTGGAAAAGGCCAGAATTGTGTATGGTTTACAAAATTGTAAAAATCCATATGCATTAGACTCCTACAGGCCAATAAGTTTGCCTTTCCTCCATATCAAAACTTTTCGAACGCTGTCTACTAACTCGTTTGCTTAGAACTGATGAAGTACAGAATAGTATACCTCCTTTTCAGTTTGGGCTCCGTTTATCTCATGAAACTCCAGAACAGCTGCACAGAGTGTTAAATTTTATCCTTGAGGATTTGAAGCCAATGACTACGAGGTAGCAGCGTTTCTTGATATTAGACAAGCTTTTGATAGAGTTTGGCACGATGGACTGCTTTCCAAACTTAAAAATATTCTGCCGCCTCAGCTTTGGTTGATTGTTCGGAGCTACTTTTGCGACAGAACGTTCTCTGTGGTCTAAATAAAGTTACATCCAGCGTTAAGATGATTCGTTCAGGTGTCCCCCAAGCAGTGTACTCGGCCCGACTCTTTACTACCTGTTCACACATGACATGCCCAATGGATTTGATAGCCCGGACTTTATTGTAGCCACATTTACAGATGACACGGCAATCTTAATCTAAGGACAGATGTATTTAGCTGCCACAAATGAGTTACAAGAATATTTAACCAGGTAGCTCATTGGGCCACGACTGGAACATTGGCATAAATTTCAGCAAATGCGCTGAGGTTACGTATGCTCTTCGACCACTTATTGTCCAGGCGTTTACTTAAATGGAGAACTTGTACCCCCACCTTTCAAAATACAAATACTTGGTGTAATTTTAGACAGGCGCTCACGTTCAATGCACACACCACATATGTCACAAGCTGTCCTAAAGAAAAGAATCAAAAACTGTACTGGCTACTAACCTGCAAGAACAAACTGTCTCGCAGAAATAAAGTACAGCTTACAAGACCGTCATTGCACCAGTCTGGCGTTTTGGAATTCAAGTTTACGGTATCGCCGCAAAATCACACCTAAACAAGGTGAGAGTCCTGCAGGCAAAAACCTAAGATGCTCACTGGTGCCACATGTACGTCCGTACAACTCCGATAGAGAGAGATCTTAATGTAGATAAAATAGGTGACATAATCGCCCGGCAATCGACAGCCTCCACCAACGTTTGGGCGGTCACCCAAACGCACTAGCTAGAAGGCTCCACAGGCAACGCTCAGAAGACGTCTTAGAAGGGTGCACCCCATTGACTTGCCCAACAGAGTATAGCTTAATGTGTACACTACAAACACCATACTTATATTGTATTATGAGTTTGCTTAGCACACATAATTTTCAGTTTAATTTAAGTTATTAAAAATTATAATACATATATATTATGGTGCAATTTAAACAGGTTCACAGAGTGGTTAACCACATACTCAGGCATACGATGACAAGAACTATTGCTATGGTATCTTTCTGGATGTCAATCAGGCGTTTGACCGCGTCTGGATTAGAGGTCTACTTCAAAAATAAAACGCGCCTCCCAGTTCCCTATTTCATGCTAATGCATTCATACCTAACGGAACGCAGATTTGAAGTTAAGGTGAGAGCTGCGATCTCTTCCACGCGGGCAATGAAGGCGGGCGTTCCGCAAGGCAGCGTACTAGGCCGTTTCCTATACAACCTGTACTTGGCGGACATACCCACTCCTGATGATCTTGAAGACCTCCCCTCACCAGGTAGTTTTCCTCATTGCCACATTTGCTGACGACGTGCGTATTCCACTCTGCCTCTTACGAGTATGAGGCTGCTGACGGAGCCCAGGAATATATCCACATCCTTGAGAGCTGGGCTCGCAGGTGGAACATTAAGCTCAACGCCTCGAGAGCCAAGCGTCAACTTTACACTGAGACGTGGTGAAGCACCGGCAGTCTGGCTTGATGGTTGTCCCTTGCAGCTTGGAAATCATGCTCGATACCTGGGGATCACATTGGACAAAGGCTCTGTTTTCGCTCTCACTTTGATGGGCTCCTTAAGTTATGTCGGTGTAAGCTGGCTTAAGTTAATTGGATGATAAACGCTAATAGCGCCTTGCCGCTACGCTGCAAACGGGCGGTGTATAATACTTTGGTTGCTCCGACTTGGAGATATGGTATACAGATTTGGGGCATGGCGTGTCGGACAAGTCGACGACGTATCCAGACACTCCAGAACAAGGCCTTGCGTCGAATAACTGGAGCTGCCTGGTACGTACGAAATTCAACCTTGCACAATGACCTCAGATTGAATACATAGACAGCCAAGTTGAAGCTTATTCCATCAGATACAACGCACGTTTGCAGCGGCACCGAAGCCGGCTGGCTAGAGAGCTTGCTGGGAGAAGAGTCATTAGAAGACTAAAGCGCAGGTCATTTAGAAACCTATTACAAAAGCCTGGTGACGATCCGAAGGAAGTCAACCTCATCCGCAATACCCACAACTACGCCTGAAGTCAACCAGGCTTGCCGAATTAACTAATGAAGATAACTGTGTTGTAATAAAAACTAACTGTGTTTTTGGTCCAATACATTAAAAAAAAAAAAAAAAAAATAAAAAAAAAAAAAAAAAAAAAAAAAAAAATGCGTATTGTTAAAAAACAAACAACAAACTTTTTAAAAAAATCGAACATAAAAGTTTAAAGCAAATATTGTTCAAAAAACTAAAAAAAAAACAAGTAAGAAGTCTCTAGTCGGGAGAGCCCGACTAAAGGATATCTTGAATCCATTTTTACATTTTCCAAATTTTATAATTTTTTGCTATCGATTCCATGTGCATATCGGAAACTAAGAGTGTTATCGATAATTTGAAGAAAACTTGTTCTGCTTATGGTATAGGAGAACTTATATTCATAATCTGAAGTCTCTAGCTCTTGCAGTCTCTGAGATCCAGTGCTGCAAAATAAGCCAGATAGGCGAAAAAATAAAGCTTAAAAAAGCTAGATCTGAGACAAGATAAGCTGAAAAAAGGCTGATTTCAAAAACACTTGTCTGGGTGAAATTTATGGAAATAACTGTTTTAATGATTTCATATCAATTCTTAGTTCTTACTTTTTAGTTAATAATAATAACATGAGATTCTTTTTTAAACAATAATAGTAAATTCTCATTTAAGTAAAATATATTTAATTGTCTAGTTCAATTATTAGTTCGTCTAAGCTCACTGACTCATCGTCAGGATAATATACGGGGTTGCTTACTGCCTGCAACCATTTTGTGGCAAGGTATATTCGAAGCAGCATTTATTGTTTCGATTAATTCCGTATCTACAATTTTAAATAAATTTATATATTTTTGAATATGTTTTATTTTGTTTATTAAAAATTTTACCTTACACTTAAAATGGAGTTAAGCGTATCTATATGCATTCCGTTTCTTAGTTTGGATTTAACTAAGTTTACCTGGCTGAAGACCCGCTCCACTTCTGCGTTTGACCACGGTCACGACATTACCTGGACCGCTATGGTTGCCAGTCCATGAAACCGTTTGTTTCCGCCGGAATCACGGTACGCCAAAATTTAAGCGTTTTTTCGTTGTTCTGCCAAGTACAAAGCTTAATATCTCTATATTGCCTTTCGATTTCTCCAATATTTGAAATATTAAAATACTCCAAGACAGGAAGAATGCTTTGCTGCTTGGTTTTCAAAACATTTTGAACAGAAAACGCATCGGTTTGTTTTAATATTTCGAAATTGTCCAGGCAGCCTGAGAGATAAAAAACAATAAATATTTATGCTTTTTAAATAAAATAATATGTACCCACCTTAGCTTCAACTGTTTAACGAGCTCTATTACAAAATTTGTGCAGCACTCCCGCATAGATAACTCCTCAATCATTGTAATTTTAGCAACTTTTATGTATTTTTCAAATTCGTAACCAAGATACAGGTCCACATTTTTTTAAAAATCATTCTCTGTTAAAATGTCGATGTATATTTTTTTTTTATTTTGCAAATATCTTATCGCCAGCATAAGGTCATTCAGCAATTTGGTTGAATCTGTATTTTGGCTCTGGAAACATTTGTTTATGTGTTGCGTTTCTTTCAAAACTGGTTTCAAAAATTTTAGGTACAAAAGGTTTTTACTGTCCTTTAACAAGTCGCACAGGTGTTGAGCTTGTAGACATTTTTCTTGGGTACCAGCAATACCGAAATGAAGTGTTAGCTCATGCCACTGGTCCAAAATTCTAGTCACAGCCAATTCAATTGACAGCCATCGTGTATCGCACACCCGTGGAATTTTAAGGGGAGCCTTTTAGGTAACAAATTGATGTTGTGTAAGTAAACAATTTCCTTAAGTTAAGTTAAAACACATACGCAGTCGACAAAAATTTACTTGATTACATCAACAATGTTAAAACAAAAAGGCACTGAGAACTAAAGACCTACACGAGGGTTTTTTTATACTTAGATATACCATATCATCGTTTATGCATTGGTAAATTTTTTTGTACGCAATTTGACGACTTGAGCTTTTAGCAAACCAATTATAAGTCCCATAAATAAGGTACTCTAGCCCCTCTGGAAAGCATTGCTTGCAGGCATGGTTTACTGCCAGTTGCACAGAGTAGCAGATACACTTAATTAAAAGTAGCGAAGGCGCATACTTTTTAAGCTCCGTATAGACGCTTCGATTGGACCCAATCATTACATTACATGATTACAATAACAATGTTAAAACAAAAAGGCATTGAGAACTAAAGACCTACACGAGGGTTTTTTATACTTAGATATACCATATCATCGTTTATGCATTGGTAAATTTTTTTGTACGCAATTTGACGACTTGAGCTTTTAGCAAACCAATTATAAGTCCCATAAATAAGGTACTCTAGCCCCTCTGGAAAGCATTGCTTGCAGGCATGGTTTACTGCCAGTTGCACAGAGTAGCAGATACACTTAATTAAAAGTAGCGAAGGCGCATACTTTTTAAGCTCCGTATAGACGCTTCGATTGGACCCAATCATTACATTGGCGTTGTCTGTGGCGATGCCTATCAAATTGCTTATTTCCAATTTCCAGTGACTGAGTTGTTGTTTTATTCCTTCAACTATAGATAAAGCATCTCCACTTTCTAGAGCAATCAAACTAAGGAACGTAGAAACAATCACTCCACGCTCAACAGAAACATAATTAATAACGACACCTAAACACCTTTAACGTAAAAATTAAATATATGCGTGCATATATATTATAATCCATTCATACTTTTAAAAATAGAGCAAGTGTTCAAAAAATAATTTTTATTTACCGAGGAGCTTAGTAAATCTTATGTCAGTTGACTCGTCCAAAATCAAACTAAACTTGGCGTTTCCAACGTCGTTTCTGAGGTCCTCACGAAAATGAGGCGCTAACGCATTTTAATTATGTGCGTACACGTAGTCAATGCAGGTTCATTCGCGACGCGGTAGCGCTTTCGCTAAATTTAGTTTGGCAACGGGTGCCTAGGTGGTCGATGGGAGCAATAGTGTGTTTTGCTACAAATAGGCAAAGTGCTACTTCTTGCTCGACCGTTTTTGTTGGCAACAGCCCAAAGTTAATTTTCTCTTTCTGTGCAAAACCACTAAGTGCACCCTTATGCTTTTTGGTTGCTGCGTGGGCACGCAAGTCGCACAGCTTCGCATTTATCCCACACTTGCAGTAGGTGCAGTACGCCCTTGTAGAATCGGTGATATCTTTTCGAAGCCACTCTTTAAATTCGTTGCTGTGCAGCCACACCTCGCGTACATTTTGCTTATAAATTTTAGACATCTTTACACAGCGACGATAGAGTTATAAAAGAAACAGCCGATTCTCGAGCCTCGTGGTGATTTTTATAGATTTTATTATCGAAAATCGTTTATCGCTACTTATATTCATGATTTTTAGTGTTGTCAAAGATAAAAATAAAATATAAAGTGAAAAATATAGTAAAGCTAAAATAGGCCTAATAAATTTTTATTAAAGCTAGAATTCCCGCAACCCGCTGTTTTCGATTTTTTCCCGCGAAAGCATTTTAAATAAAGCCAGATATAGCCGGAAAATAGCTAAAATGGCAGCCCTGCTGAGATCCACGCGTTCATACTAGAGGTGGGCACGGGCCGGGCTTTTATCGGGTACCCGTGGGCACCCGCGGGTAACCGAGTGTACGGGCTGAAAAATCATACTTCGGGTTGGGTGCGGGCGGCTGTGGGTTAGTCCGTTCAACCCGCTTTACCCGAAATAAAGTTATTAATTATATTGGTTAATATTCTGGTAAATACTTAAAAGTTTCCTATTTTGTAACTTTGTGAACAAACCCTCCGTTGAAAGAGTTACATTTTTTATCAGGAGAACGAAAAGATCATGTTTTAGAAACAGTGAAATGCATGAACTCGCAAACTGAAAACTCTTTGCCAAACACGAGTCACGAGTTTCAAGAGTTTTTGACACGCATCCAACAAAAAAACTGAAACTTGACAAAAATACCATTGATTTAGAAATTTAAACATGTATATATATTTTTTTAGTACAAAAACATGTAATTTTATTTAATAAAAATAAAAAATTAAGTCTTTGAATAAAATTTCTACATTTTTCGGGCGGGCGGGTTGGTTTCGGGTATGATATTTTTTTTTTGCCATCGGGTGCGGGTAAAGATTGGCACTGTGGCCCATGGGCTGGGTCGGGTCGAAATTAGGCATATGCCCATCTCTAGTTCATACAAACGGACAGACGGTTGTTGATGCTGATAAAGAATATATATACTTTATGGGGTCGGAGATTCTTCCTTCTGCCTGTTACATAATTTTGCACAAAACTATTATACCCTTTTTACCCATTTTATGGGTTAAGGGTATAAAACCGCACAAATATAAAATAACACAAAGCGCGCAATGCTTTTCCATAAAAATACTTCAAGCATTTTTCGATCATTAACGTTTTAAGCTTATTTAAAAAATTATGTTTTAAATTTTTAGTTCAATTTTTATTAAAACCGTATTTTTAATACTCGATAACGAAGGTAAAGAACATGCAATGTCCATTATGGTGTCTGTCCGTCCTTATGAACGCAAATTTTTTCGACACTCTTCAAGCTAGAGACTTGATACTAAGGTCGTGACAGATAAACTGTCAAGATTGGGGTTCTACTATGAATCGATAAATTCGATATCTCAATTTCGATCAGTGCTTAATTTTCCCCACCTTTACAGAAAGATTTATCAAATTTGACAAGGAGATAGCTTCTGGCATCCCCAAAAAAAACTGTGGAGCCACGCCCATCCAATCCGCCGCAACCCCCCGGAGTTTTAAATCAGAAACGCCTATGTCTTCCACACTTTTTCAGCTATAAGGCCAATTCCCAGGAAAAAAATTTAATTTATGGAAACTGGTAAATTTTTACGCTAGGTTCCACACAAGTAAGAGTGGCCGGCTGTGCCAAATATTTGCATGGCAAAATGTAAATATTTGTTGGTCACCTTATTTGATTAAATTGTTCAAATTTAGCGCTTTCTCGCATTGCTCGCTTGGAAAAGCAATTTTGGCAGACAGTCTAAATATTCCGCCAGACAACGTTCTCAATGGAGTTGAAACACCATATATTAGACCGAATCTTTTGTTTGAAGGCAAGGGGAGTAGAGGGGTTAAACTTCAAGCAAAAATTCACTACTTGTTAAGTCGTGAATTTTTCTTCTAATTTGCTTTGCCTTATTCCGATAGAATGTAAACACAGAGTTGCACAGTGTTTGATGTGAAAAATAAAGTTATTGATACGAAATATCCCACAAGCAAATATTAGCGCAAATAGAAAATATATTATTGTGGTTTATAAATTATTAATAGAAATGTTATGGAAGAAAGAATTAATTGTACTGGTGTTAACTGTGTATGTTTACCGACCATAAATTTAAACCAGAGTTGCATTTTCAAAGGAAAAATTTCACTGAAAAACTTCAGCGTGTAAATGCGAACTGAATTCCAAAGAAGTTTTAAAACAGAATGAAAAAAAAAAAAAAACTGCATGAAAAAACTTCAGCGTGTAAATGGGGTCTTATTGTTGCAAACAATGCGTTTCCTCTACACAAGAGGATTATGAAGCCATACGGGTCGCGCCCACTTAGCGTACCCGAACGTGTATTTAATTATAGGCTCAGTCGAGGCCGCCGCTGCATTGGAAATGCATTTGGCATTTTGATCGCCAAATAGATGGCTGTGCAAATTTAGCTAGAAATAACATTAAGGAATATGTAAACGCAATCGAAGGTTCTTGTCCTTAGAAAAATAAGTTGGCTGGTGTTTAAATTAAACAAAACATTGAACTCATTTATAATTCAATTTAATTGTTTTTCTTTTTCATGCTCATGGATTAATGCGATTTTATCTTCTCGAAAAAAAGCTTTCAAGCCGCTTACGTTTTAAATTTTTTTGTGCGCTCATTTCATATGGTGCCTGTAATAATTGTAAAGCTATTATTCCGTTTTTAAGAGCAGCTGGTTTTGGAATCCACAATTGTTCCACTATCGGAGCTATCGATTAACTTTTCTGATGGTTGCTGAAAATTTAAAAACGGAACACAAACAAGAAAATTTAATTGTTTTTCTTTTTCATGCTCATTGATTAATGCGATTATATCTTCTCGAAAAAAATCTTTCAAACCGCTTTCGTTTAAAATTTTTTTGTGCGCTCATTTCATATGGTGCCTGTAATAATTGAAAAGCTATTATTCCGTTTTTAAGAGCAGCTGGTTTTGGAATCCACAATTGTTCCACTATCGGAACTATCGATTAACTTTTCTGATGGTTGCTGAAAATTTAAAAGCGGAACACAGACAAGAAAATTTAATTGTTTTCCTTTTTCATGCTCATTGATTAATGCGATTATATCTTCTCGAAAAAAATCTTTCAAACCGCTTTCGTTTTAAATTTTTTTGTGCGCTCATTTCATATGGTGGCTGTAATAATTGTAAAGCTATTATTCCGTTTTTAAAAGCAGCTGGTTTTGGAATCCACAATTGTTCCACTATCGGAGCTATCGATTAACTTTTCTGATGGTTGCTGAAAATTTAAAAACGGAACACAGACAAGAAAATTTATGACAACTATTTTTATTCTCGATACCGAAGGTAAAGAGTATATTGAGTTTGTGCATTGTCCGTCATGGTGTCTGTCCGTCTGTATAAACGAAACTTTTTTCAACACCCTTCAAGCTAGAGACTTGAAACTTTCAGATTCTCTTTATCTATGGGATAGTAATTTAAAGTGTCTCCCACAGTTTTTGAGCTTTTTTTTTCTTTTTATTTTTTTAATTGCTGGTCTTATTTATTGAATCTTTTCTATTGAATTAGAAAACTAACAGTAATTATACAAATCGTATTAATAAATATTAGCTAACAGTTCATTTTATTTTTTGACTGTATTCTGAGTGCGCGTCCCTAAACATCATCGCTGGGTTGGTAAGTCGTTACGACCAAGGCATACTTAACAAGGTAGCCGCATTCGCACTCGCGTCTTGCCTTAAAAAGTGTACACAAAATGAGAACGAAAGAGAGCGAGAGCGAGAGAGCGTTGAATTTCTGGCTTGCGTCAACACAATAAAATGTGTGCGTGCATGCATACACATATTCATATGGAGGAGGCATATCGAAAAGTCTCGAGCAAACTCACTAAGCAGAACGCAAAATAATCGTCCGCGGAGATGCTTCGCACACAACGCTCGGCTCGAGACTGAAATATAAGGCCAAAGAACGAGGGCGACGCGACGCATTAGGCTACCTACTTAAGTATGCCTTGGTTACGACGAAGACGGGATCGGCTGCGCAGCCTTGTGAGACCTCTAGCGAGATGATTTGTGTGCGATGAGAGCTTACTAAGATATTTTACTTTTTGTTCCGCTATTTCCTCCTTGACTGTTGAGATGTTTAAGTCTTTATGAATGTTTTCGTTTCGAACATACCACGGTGCCCCGGTAATGGTTCTCAATATTTTTGACTGGGCTCTCTGGACAATGTCAATGCTGCTGTTGCTTGCGTTCCCCATAACTGGGAATAGGTCCAGATTGGTTTTAGAACAGAGTTGTAAAGCAGGACCTTTTTAGTCCAACTAATGGAAGAGCGAGCATTGATGAGCCAATAGAGGCTATTGGCTTTCAGTTTGAGATGTGTTCTTTTAGCTTCAATGTGTCGCCGCCATGTTAGTCCTCTGTCTAAGTGTACGCCCAGATACGTTACATCGTTTGCTTTTGGAAGTGTGGTGTTGTTTAACGTGAGCGGTGGACAATCTTGCCTGTTAAGGGTGAAAGTTACTTGCTTACATTTTTGTTCGTTTACCTTAATTCGCCAATCTGATAACCATTTTTCCACGTTGACCAGATGAAGGGCTAGTTGCGCTGTTGCTTGTATTGGGCATCTTGAGCGGCTGAGAATAGCTGTATCATCAGCAAAGGTAGATGTTGTCAATCGGCTGCTTATTGGGATGTCCGCTGTGAATAGCACGTACAGCGTTGGTCCAAGTACGCTGCCTTGTGGAACACCAGCTTCAATACTGTGTTCGTCAGACATTGCAGTGTTAGATCTTACTGCGAACTTCCTGTCGTATAGGTACGACTTAAGCAGCTTATGTGTGTTGTTTGGGAGCATTGTTTTGATCTTATGCATTAGACCTTCCAACCAAACTTTGTCGAATGCCTGAGAAACATCCAGAAATATTGCAGTGCAGTATTCTCTATTTTCGAACGCGCTTCGTATCTCTGATGTTATTCTGTTAACCTGCTCAATTGTTCCGTGCTTTTCACGAAAGCCAAATTGGTGTGACGGGATTATGTTATGAAGATTCAGGAATGGATTCATCCGGGACAGCAAACATTTTTCAAAAAGTTTTGATAGACACGGTAATAAGCATATAGGTCTATACGACGTGGTAACTGTGTGATATTTTCCAGGCTTTGGTATCATAATGATAATTGACTTTTTCCATCTGACTGGATAGTGGCCAAGTTTGGTGATAGTATTGAAGAGCTTGGCAATTATGCAGATCGCACAGTAGGGAAGCTCAATAATCATCATTGGGGTTATTTGGTCACCTCCTGGAGATTTTTTTGGGTTCAGTTGCTCTTTGATGATTCTAACGATTTCATTCGGGCGAAACTTGATTGGATCATGTTGAAGCTAAGAGCCGTTTGAAGCAGTCGGTAGTGCAAACGTATTTGTTGCAGGGTTAGGTTGGAACACTTTTTGGAGATGAGTAGCAAATGAGTTAGCTCTTTCTTCATCGCTGCGAGCCCAGCCGCCTGCGAAGTTTCTTATAGGCATTACTTTCTCTGTTGGTGAGCTTAGAGTTGGGTGAGCTCTCCACAATGAGTTTTTCGTACTGGTGATTTATAATTGCTCGATGTAACGGCGTTGAGCGCGCTCATCCTCGATTCTTAACGCTTTGGTGAGTTTACGTGTGGCGTCTTTTAGTTTTTGCTTTGCCGATGGCGATCAGTGTGATTGCCAGTCACATCGTAAGCGCCGCTTTTCAAGAACGAGCTGTTCAATTTGTAGATTTGTTGTCTTGTGGTTGTGTATTGTTTTTGGTATTTGAGGCGTAGCGGTGCAAGCTGCGGCGACGAAGACCGTATCCAGAGTGATTACAAAGCTATCAATGTCATCTTCATCTACGAGACGTGGCTTAAGCTCAATGTGTGAGCTTATATATTTTTTGTATCTGAGCCAGTTAGTTTTATGTGTAGTTAACTTACCGGGTCGACTTATGAATTCAGGGTGTCAATGCAGATTTACTAGGACTGGCGAGTGATCGGATGATAGATCCGAAAGGCACTCTGCACTTATCAGACTACGCGAAATGTTTTTGGTAACTGCAAAGTCAATCAAATCGGGTAGTTTTTTGGGATCTGTCGGCCAGTATGTTGGTCTGCCAGGAGAAACGTGGTCGAGTTTGTTGTTAGGTTTTATAATTGCATTGTAGAGCTGCTCTCCTTTTGGATTCACTAGACGAGATCCCCAGTGTGTGTGCTTGGCATTGTAGTCTCCTGCTGCTATATTCATTCATTCTCCTAGTGAGGTTAAAAAAATTCCATAAATTTGTCTTCAGATATGGTATAACATGGAGGGCAGTATATAGCGGCAAGAGTAAGTTGGTTCCCACTGTCCAAATGTATTTTTAGAGATGTGGCCTGTAGAAGCTTTCAGCAAACTCTTTATAGTAGTGGTGCTTGAGGCGGCTTCTGATCAAAATACCAGTTCCACCGTGTGCTTTACCATCGGGATGATTTGTACCATAGAATAAGTATCCACTTATGTTAAAGTTATATTTGTTTGTAAGGTGTGTTTCGGAAAGTAGCATTACGTCGATGTGCTTATCGAGTAGGAATTGAGCTAATTCAAGTTTATGCTGTGAGACGCCATTAGCGTTCCACATAGATATTCATATCTCAGCCATTGATTATTTTGACTGTTGTGATACAAGCATTTGTATCAAGAGATTTTGATTACGCATTAGTTCCTGCATAGTTGTTTTCATGAATGACATAAACTCGTTCATGCTCTGCTGCAGGGTACATATGAGTGCTTCGAGGTTACTTTGTTGCTGCTCCTGTGCAGCGTTTGTGCTCACTTGTTTTGGTTGTAAGTACGGTGTGTTTGAGGCAGGAAGAGCCAGTCCGGATCTTAGGGCGCTTGCATAAGTTGCGTTATTGGTTGAGAACTCGGGGCCAAGTGAGGATCTGGCTGCAGATGAAAAGAAGACGTCTGGGTTGTGTTTCGATGGAGTGAAGGTAGTCGGTGCGTGTTGCGAGCGTGCAGTGGTACAGCGCTGATGGATACGATTTTTAAGTTCCTTGTTGACTTGGCAGCCTCTGTAGTTGGCTGTATGCTTGCCTTCGCAGTTGTTGCAGAATTTTTTGCTAGAGTCTTCTTTGCTTACTGGGCAACTTGCGGAGCTGTGCAGTTCCCCACAGTATACGCATACCGAGCGCAGTGTACAGTAGGCTTTTGTATGGCCGTACTCTTGGCAGTTCATACATTGTACCGGACCGTTTCGTTTGTGCGGTTCTTCTACGGTGATTCTTCGGTGAAGTAAAAGCTGAAGTTTGTATATTGAGTGCACCTCGTTTTTTTTAAGCATCTTCGTTTCTGGTTCTAGTTCTATTTAAAAAGTGGTTGCGGCATCCTATTCCTGTTTAAGATGTTTATGACGGTTTTTGCTCGAAATCCTTTTTCCTGCAGCGCCTGTTTTATTTCTTCTGGTGTTACATCAGGTTCTATGCCTTTTATTACGACCTGCAGGCCCTTGCAGCTTTTTAATTGATACGTATAATAATTCATTTTTTTTTCGTTTAGATACTTTATGAGAACTCTGTAATTATCTTCCGACTTTGTCTGGACCTTAATTTCTTGAATTTTACCCTGTACTAGAGGGACTATGTAGAAACTATCTTTGCCTATGAGCTCGATAACTTTGTTAACAAAAGCACTGGAGCTTTTCTCGCGTATATATATTGGGGGTGGCTTCGGCTTTTTCGTGACAACCCCAACGGCTTCAGAAGGCAGATCATCTGTGTTTTCTGCCAAGATGTGAAATCTATTGCTATTGTATGTAGTATCATTCGAGGGTATATTTAAATTGCTACGGGTCATTTTTTGTTTATTTGTAGAATTTTGCGGACTTAGCTTTCTTTTGATATAAATGTAGCGGCTTAACATTTTTGCTGTTTGCAGTTTGATTTGCTGACGGCGCAGCAGTCGTTGTGCTTGTTGAATGGAAGTAGGTATCGGTGCAGTTGTGGTTGTAGTCGCTGTTGCGGTACCTAGAGAGGGCGCAGCACTTGCAGTCGTTGCTAAGAGAGACGGGGAGCACGGAAACTTTCGGTCGCGTACTGTGAGCAATACTTCATTTGTCGGGTTGGGTGTTGCCGACTGCGCGCGGTCGGATTGCGTTGACTCGATAGATAACAGGGACGGAGACAGTGAGCAAGAACGTTCTCTGGCACGCGCTGTGTAAGAGAGTTCGATTTGCGGGTTGGGGGTAATTGACCGCTCGGGCTGCTCTGAAACTACGGAAAAGTAAGCGTTGCTCAGCCGACGACGCTCGTCTTGCTCGCGTTGTCGCTGGCCACAATTCTCGCGTTGACTCATTGTCTTAAGCGAGGTGAAGAATTTGTCAGTGCCTTTTGTTTTATATGTTATTATTTGTTAAAAGTCAATTGTTTTGTTTAAATTGCAGATTTTCAAAAAGCAATTTGTGCAGATACATTGCATTTAGCGTCTTTTCGCATAAAATATATATTTTATAAGCTTCTATATCACTGCACTTTTGCGTTTGGGATTAATTAACCGGACCACGATGAGAAAACACGTCTTCATTCGACGACAGTTGACACATTTATCAAAAACGGGAATGCAAGTGTCTTCCAGAGTTGTGAAGCTAAGCCATCAAATTTGGTAGAAAAATAGCTGGTGGCATCCCCATCTGCTTCGGATAATCTTTAATGCAGCGTACAGCCCTGCCGCATCCGTACCCTTTTGCAATCAGGCCTCTTTTTCCGGTTTTATGCCGTATGCCGTCGTTTGCGTCCGACTGCAACGTTTCCACTTGGTTTTATATAAAGTTGCACATAAAAATTCCGGTTTGCAGCTGCTGAAAATGGGCCTATAGCCACAAAATTTGCTGTCAAGATAGGAGATGACATCCCCCAAAACGTAGGATGCCACGCCCACCCGAACCGCAATAACGTAGAGTCACCAAATTTGATATTAAGATGGCTAGTAACGAACCCCAAAGGTCTGCATCAAAGCTTTGGATGACACGCCCATCCATACCAACCCCAGTTTGCAAACACGAATAATACCTTTTAGGACTACCACATAAAACTTCAAAAAATAACGCTAAGTCATTGCACATTAAATATATTAACGTATTACGTTTTATACATCTTATATACCTTTATACATTTTTATAAATTATATATATACCAGAAAGTCATATAAAGTTTTAGTAATATATAGATTATCTAACCAGCGCTCTATGAGCCTCAGGACACCAAAAGCTCGTTTTACAACTGAAAAGATAAGTTTTCTTGTGGTATACCCAAGTTATCAGCCCATTCAAGCGGGCAAGTGTTTATGATCTTGAAGATAATTATTAAAAAAGGGCGTATGCCCGCCCAAAAGGGGACAATACTTTACCTTTGTTGTAATTAAGATTAAATAAGTTCACACGAGCTTTCTCGACTAGACCTTCCTTTAGGCCCAACCTAACAATGCTTTCTTGCTTTAAGGCTCGAAGTTGGCAAAGTTTCAACATATGCTACGTCGTGTATCTGTCCAAACGATACGCACGAATGGTTTCGTTCGTTTTTCACGAATGCTTAAGGGGCCTAAAGGCCCAACCAAACGATGCTTACCTAGTTACTTAATTGTATTGTTTATAAACATATTGATATAATATACTAGATCTATAAACCATGTGTTATCTTTATTTTTAACATAATATTACGTAAAATGTTAACATTTATTTTTAAATGGAATAAAAATAAAACCTGTGGAAACAATGGTTGGCAAAAATAAATAAGAAGAAGATACCAAGCACTTAAGCAACGTATGGCTATAGACTTTGTTGCTAAATGCTTAAGCATGCTTTTCGTTTATTTTTGTTGCGATGCTTTAAGCACGTAAGCATCGTCTGGTTGGGCCTATATTTTTTTGGTTATATGCTTTAAAAAAGCCCAAAAAACAAAAAAAAACTTTAATTTCATCATATTCTTCTATATAAAACCATTAGCAAATTATTGCTTATTTTTGTATTAGTATTAGTAAGAGTTGCCCAATTGATCCACAAAGCCATAAGTTTTCCATATCCTAACATTAGAGTATCCCAATTGAATTAGAAAACAGCTAGTGACATACCAAAATGTTTACATCAAAATTCGATAATGTTTACATTGAAATTCGATTGCACACCGACTCTTTCATCCCCAGTCATCGTCTTTTCAAGTTGGAATTGCACTAAAGCTATTGACGTCTTCCTTAAATCTGCATTGGTTTTTATGTCACGCAAACCTCCTGTAGGAAATCTATATCTTTATCTTACATCTCTTTTTGAGCTAGAGTCACTAACTTTGGTTGGAAAATAGACCCCTTTGCACACAAACTATTTATTACGGGTTTTTATACTGTTATCAGAGAATTTCGTAGTCCATTGCGCTCGATTGCAACGCATTCACTTGTTTTTTTGTTTTGGTTTTTTTTTCTTATATTTTTTATTGTTTTTATTATTACATGAAAAAAAAACTCTATAAGTTAATCGTGGTTATAAGCAAAACCATTATTAGAAATAGCTACTTAAATTCTAAACTCTATATCAAAAGAACTATCTAATACGACTGTTTCAGAAGGAAAGTCTACGTTCACATCAATAAGCACTCTACCAATACGCCGAAGATTACGGTCCTTTCTATAAATAGAGTATGTGTGTATACATAGAAATTTCGGAATTGAGAATCGGAATAGATACAATCGGGGGCCGATTTGTTTTTTTTTTTTTCTTTGCAGCATATAGTGCACAAATCTTGATTCGAAACACTGATTTTAAAAGACGAAATGTTCCGATCATAAGCAAATTTAAATTTCTCCACCGTGAAATTGCCATTCGATTTGGCATTGATATAGACCTTGACATCATCTGATATTAAATCAGGCTGAAGCCTTGAAACAAATATTTGTTTTTTAGGTGGAATAGCAACAAATTTTTTAATTATATCCTCCACTGAGGCTGGTTTGGAAGATTCAGTCTCGGATATTTGAATATTTGGCTCTTTAGATTTGATAGTTTTTTTGTTGATTAACATCAACACTGCTAACCACCAAAAGACCCGAAGGACCGGGATCAGATAAGACAATATCCATGGGAATTATTGGTTTATCATCTAAGTTTTCAATAACTTTAGTAGAAGGGACATGAAGATTTTTATTAACTTTACACTGTGGAATCAGAGCGTTTGAAGTGTTTTCCGATGTCACAGAGCCCGATAACAGCCCAACGTTGGCCTTTTTACGCTTTGGAGAATCTTGTACGAGATTTTTCGCGTTAAGGGTTCTCTGAACCGATGAGAAATTTCCACACAGTTTATTCAACTGGCAGAAAACACCCTCTAAGCTAAGTTGAGTTTCTATAAAGCTTGCAATGAAAACATGACCAACACGGCCACTCTAAATTAGTGACAATTAATGCCAGCACATTGCCCATGCGCAACATTTGTGCTCATCCAGCAGCAGACAAAACCCATTTTTGAATTTGCGCGGACTTGATTCGCATAGCAGCAAACAGCCATTTTTATTGAGTTTATTAAAAGAAAATATAAATACAAATACAAAATAAAATAAAATATCGCTGCATTAAATTGTTATTATTAAAATACAGGTCCACCCTAATGTGCAAATAGTTAAGCTACAAAAAACAAAACTTACTTCACAGCTTCACAAACAAAAACGGCGCGAGCAACAAGCAACGGAGAAAAGTTTGACCGCGACCAACACCAACACAAAATAGCGCGTTAGAGTAAACGATCAAGAATGTTTAATGCGCTGGGAGCGAAGCGCTGCGAAGCTGGCGGCAGCAAGTTGAGCAAAAATTTAAGTATGCTGGACTACAGTTTGTTGTTGTGCTTGGAAACTCTTTAAAACAAATGCAAATTAAATCATTAATTTACTGTCCACACTAGGTTAAGGCAAACCAACAAAACACAAAGTCACAAAACTATTAGTTTACACAAAGACGCGAAATTTATAGCAGAAATAAAACGCACAATAGTCAAAAAAGTTAAGCGCATAAAAAAAAAAAAACGTCCGTTGCGATGCAAAGCAAGAGCAAACAAGTAAGAAGGCTCTAGTCGGGAGAGCCCGACTAGAAGATACCCTGAACCCAGTTGCAATAAATAAATAATTTTATGTAAGACCTTGGTATACTGACTTAGCTTCAATCGATTAAGTTCAATATCTCCGGTGTTTCTTAACCGATTTGGACGCAATTTTCAGCAAAGTTCTATCATTACCCATTACTTCAACCTCATTTTTAGATTTTCCAAATTCGATATTTTTGTTATCGATATTATGTGTATATCGGAAACCAGAATAGTTATCGATAATTTGAAGCAAATTTGTTCTGCTTATGGTATAGGAGAACTTATATCCAAAATCTGAAGTCTCTAGCTCTTGTAGTCTCTGAGATCCACGCGTTCATACAGACGGACAGACGGACGGACAGACGGACATGGCTATATCGTCTCGGCTGTTGATGCTGATCAAGAATATATACACTTTATAGGGTCGGAGATGCTTCCTTCTGCCTATTACATACTTTTGCACAAAACCATTATACTCTTATTTACCCATTTTATGGGTTAAGGGTATTAAAAAAGCGAAGCGCATAAAAAAACACGTCCGTTGCGATGCAAAGCAAGAGTGGTGGCTATAGCTCAAAAACTGTGGGAGACATAGGCTTTTTTGACTTTAAAATGCAAGGGAGCTGGGGGCGGAATGGGTGAGCTTAGCTCAAAAATTTTTGATGCAGTTTTTTGGTGCTTGCTAGTAGCCATCTGCTTACAAAAATTGGTAGTTCTAGCTGTAAGGGTGTGCGAGAGAGTACGGGGTCGGCAGGTTGGGCGCTGCGTTCAAAGCTTGTTTGGTGCACGTTTTGGTCAACATCGCAAGCAAACTTGCTACCAAATTTGGTGACTTTTGCTCAAAAGGGCGGTATGGGTGAGAGTGGCATCCAAATTATGATACTCATCTTTGAGAGATGTCACCAACTATTTTCCTACAGAATTTGTGAACTTTAGCTTAACAACTGTCAAATATGTATATATGCGATTCTGATTTCACGTGGCTGCGGGACGACTGGGAGCGGAAAGAGTTTTTATATAGTTTTTTTGGGGACGCCAGAATCTATATTTTTAACATATTTGGTAACTCTAACCGTAATGTCGAGGGAAATAGCTTGAAACTTATATGTCCCGCCAATAGATAAAGAAATTTACAAAATTACAAGTCTCTCGATCGGGTGTAAAAAAAGTTACGTTCATAGAGAAGGACAGACAGCATGACGGACATTGCACTCTTTACCAGAGGTATCAGAGTATACAAATTAAAAAAGAACATAGTGCCGCATAGTTAATTTTGGCTATGCCAAGACTATGATACCCTTCACACGTGGATTAATTTGTATTTTTATTTTTTTATTGCGTGAAAATCTCGAAAGACTATAAGGCATTAAATTATTAATATTCGGTGTATCGAATTAACTATGTTAATTTTAAGAATAGATATTCAGCTATTCTGTTAAACTCTTATATAGTCTAGTGGTAACTATGCCAGACTCTCATCCGGTAGGTGCGGGTTCGAATCCCCGTGTAGTAATTTTGGTATTTAGTTTTTTAGTCCAATTTTGTTTTTTAATAGATATTTTTGTATCCGATCGGGATGAAATTTCATAGTGAACAAACCCGACATGATCTAAGCAATCTGTGGAAGTTTCATCAAGATCGGTTAAGCAGTTTGGCCGGAAATCGTGTTGATATGGTAAATTTATATGGTGGCTATATCGTAGAATGCTCCGATCGGGATGAAATTTCATAGTGAACAAACCCGACATGATCTAAGCAATCTGTGAAAGTTTCATCAAGATCGGTTCAGCAGTTTGGCCAGAAACCGTGTTGAAATGGTAAATTTATATGGTGGCTATATCATAGAATGCTCCGATCGGGATGAAATTTCATAGTGAACAAACCCGACATGATCTAAGCAATCTGTGAAAGTTTCATCAAGATCGGTTCAGCAGTTTGGCCGGAAATCGTGTTGATATGGTAAATTTATATGGTGGATATATTGTAGAATGCTCCGATCGGGATGAAATTTCATAGTGAACAAACCCGATATGATCTAAGCAATCTGTGAAAGTTTCATCAAGATCGGTTCAGCAGTTTGGCCAGAAATCGTGTTGATATGGTAAATTTATATGGTGGCTATATCGTAGAATGCTCCGATCGGGATGAAATTTCATAGTGAACAAACCCGACATGATCTAAGCAATCTGTGAAAGTTTCATCAAGATCGGTTCAGCAGTTTGGCCAGAAATCGTGTTGATATGGTAAATTTATATGGTGGCTATATCGTAGAATGCTCCGATCGGGATGAAATTTCATAGTGAACAAACCCGACATGATCTAAGCAATCTGTGAAAGTTTTATCAAGATCGGTTCAGCAGTTTGGCCGGAAATCGTGTTGATATGGTAAATTTATATGGTGGATATATTGTAGAATGCTCCGATCGGGATGAAATTTCATAGTGAACAAACCCGACATGATCTAAGCAATCTGTGAAAGTTTCATCAAGATCGGTTCAGCAGTTTGGCCAGAAATCGTGTTGATATGGTAAATTTATATGGTGGCTATATCGTAGAATGCTCCGATCGGGATGAAATTTCATAGTGATCAAACCCGACATGATCTAAGCAATCTGTGAAAGTTTCATCAAGATCGGTTCAGCAGTTTGGCCGGAAATCGTGTTGAAACAGACAGACAGACGGACAGACGGACGGACAGACGGAAATCAATTCCTGAGCTCGTCCTGATCATTTTGATATACAGTTTATGGGGTCTCCATCATTCCTTAAAGGCGTTACAGATTCATGACAAAGTCAATATACCCTGTGAAGGGTATAAAAATGTTGTGATTGCTATGAAAATTCAAGCAAAAACAAAAAACTTTCAAAATGAGATCATTAAATTATATTTCCAAACAAGCGTGTTATAACAATGTATGAAGTTGGAAAAATGTTTCATGTTTACTCAGCATCAATTGAAAGTACGTTATATACGGCAATCAGGGTATCTGGTGTGTGTGCATACTCACCCAGAAAAAGTCTGTTGGTATATTCATGACATGCGTGAATAAAAAATATGTATATTTTATGCTATCAATACAAGCTTCAAGGCTTGTCGCCAATGTTTATTATTATTATACCCTTAACAGGGTATATTGACTTTGTCATGAATCTGTAACGCCTTAAAGGAATGATGGGAGACCCCATAAACTATATATCAAAATGATCAGGACGAGCTCAGGAATTGATTTCCGTCTGTCCGTCCGTCTGTCCGTCTGTCTGTCTGTTTCAACACGATTTCCGGCCAAACTGCTGAACCGATCTTGATGAAACTTTCACAGATTGCTTAGATCATGTCGGGTTGTTCACTATGAAATTTCATCCCGATCGGAGCATTCTATGATATAGCCACCATATAAATTTACCATATCAACACGATTTCTGGCCAAACTGCTGAACCGATCTTGATGAAACTTTCACAGATTGCTTAGATCATGTCGGGTTTGTTCACTATGAAATTTCATCCCGATCGGAGCATTCTACAATATATCCACCATATAAATTTACCATATCAACACGATTTCCGGCCAAACTGCTGAACCGATCTTGATAAAACTTTCACAGATTGCTTAGATCATGTCGGGTTTGTTCACTATGAAATTTCATCCCGATCGGAGCATTCTATGATATAGCCACCATATAAATTTACCATATCAACACGATTTCCGGCCAAACTGCTGAACCGATCTTGATGAAACTTTCACAGATTGCTTAGATCATGTCGGGTTTGTTCACTATGAAATTTCATCCCGATCGGAGCATTCTATGATATAGCCACCATATAAATTTACCATATCAACACGATTTCCGGCCAAACTGCTGAACCGATCTTGATGAAAATTTCACAGATTGCTTAGATCATGTCGGGTTTGTTCACTATGAAATTTCATCCCGATCGGAGCATTCTACGATATAGCCACCATATAAATTTACCATATCAACACGATTTCCGGCCAAACTGCTTAACCGATCTTGATGAAACTTCCACAGATTGCTTAGATCATGTCGGGGTTGTTCACTATGAAATTTCATCCCGATCGGATACAAAAAAATCTATTAAAAAAACAAAATTGGACTAAAAAACTAAAATACCAAAATTACTACACGGGGATTCGAACCCGCACCTACCGGATGAGAGTCTGGCATAGTTACCACTAGACTATATAGGAGTTTAACAGAATAGCTGAATATCTATTCTTAAAATTAACATAGTTAATTCGATACACCGAATATTAATAATTTAATGCCTTATAGTCTTTCGAATTTTTCACGCAATAAAAAATAAAAATACAAATTAATCCACGTGTGAAGGGTATCATAGTCTTGGCATAGCCAAAATTAACTATGCGGCTCTATGTTTATTATTTTTTTTTACTTGTAAAGTTGTAAAGCGTAATTTTGGTCAAACGCTTGGAAACTCATACATATGTACACTTAAACACGTCAAAAATTATTTCATTGCGATTATAAACAAGTGTAAGCTATTAAAAAACAATTATGTACATATAAAATGTTTCATTTCGTGTAAAACTGCGAGGAAAACTATTCCACTGCAGACGAACTTTTATGAACAACTATTCAAAAATTCTGAGCGAATAATAATCGTATATTTTTCATGCTACAAACACCTTAACATTTTACGCATATGGTAAAAACAAGACTGGTCCATTGTGCTGTTACCATTTTACAAACGAACACGCAAATAATCTGCGCGACACAGAAAAAAAGATAGAAGGCTGTTGTTGAAATTCATCGACTAGAAGGTACCCTGGACATAACGTGTGTTTCCTAATACAAATATTTTCAACATATCTTACATATACAGAAAATATCTTATTTGATCGAGATCGATATCTTAAAATTTTCTTATCAGATTCATAAACGTCAAAGTTTCTGTAGCAAGATGTGTAGAAGCTTTACAATTTTATTGTTATTAATTCATATTTGTAAATTAGAAAAATATTCGAGCCAACATTTGTTGGGCTTTGCTTTATGCTGTTTTGCTTGTTTGATTCAGTGGGCACAGCTCTAATGAAACGCAAACGAATACTTGTATAAAGAAGTTGGTTGGGTTTGGTTTGCGCAGCCCGCATGAAACTCTATAGAAAAACGGTCTCGACAATGTTCGCTCCCAAAAAATGTTATGTTTTTTGTTCGTCAGTCTAGGTGTGCGGCCGGCCATAAGAAGCAATGGATCATGTTCGGTTCGGCATAAAAAAACGTTCTAAAGACGTTTTGTTGGCTCCGGTGTGCAGCCGGACTAAGTCTCTCTCTGAGATCAACGCGTTAATAAATATGGATCGACTGATATGGCTTTATCTTTTTAGTCTGCTGATGCAGTTTCAGAGTATAATCTTTAAGAATATATACTTTATGTGGTTTTCCAACCATGCTTGCTTCTGCTATTTAAATACATTTGCACAAAACCACAAAACCTTTTTTCCCCTATATTGTGGGTTTTGGGTATAATAAGTTTATGTAGCTGGTGCCATTGCCGTGAAGTAACACACATGTGGGAACTTCTATGCACTTGTCGTATATGGTGTTTTCTCTCTCTCTTTTTTTTTTTTTTTTTCTTGTGTATTTTTAATTGTTATGTGTTAGTAAGGCGGCCTTTAAAGCTATCTGATAAATTATGACGCCCATAAAAAATAACTTTATTCGAAATATCTTGATTATGAGATACCCTGTGGACTTTACCAATCGAAAGACGTTAGTACCGTAAAAAAAAATAGCGTACAGTAATCGCTTGACCGTGTCATGAAAATTTTTCAAACAGAACAGCACCAAATCAAAAAGGGAGACAACCTTGAATATTTTTTGAAATAAAGAAATTTCTGGTTATTAAAAACTTGGGAATAAGATAGTAGCTTTATAATTTGGAAATGTCTTATCGATTTGCATAGTAACTAGACTTAAACCTTCGAGTTCTCTGGTGCCTCTCAAACAATTAAAAAGAGTATACAAGTTTTGTGCAACGCCCGACCATTTCGTGTTATGCGCTCTGACTATAGCAAGCTTTACTAAAAAGACCGATCCTTTTTTCTTTGCCAAATCGAAATTAGTAATTATAAAGTAATCTAGAACTGGTCTAATTGTGTTTTCTGGGTTTTTTTTTCCCATTCTAAGCAACAAATGTTGGAAAATAAATTTTCTTGCTGAATTTCCTAGAGCGTTAACGTTACCTTTTCAAACTTTTTTACCTTCATTTTAAATTTGCTTTCAGATTAAAATGTAATTTTATATTTTCATTTAATTTAATTTCTTTAACTTTACGTAATAGATAACACAAGTGTCAAGATTGGGGTTCTACGATAACTGGGGGGCTGGCAAATCGATAAATTCGATAACTCAAAACCGATAAATCCACATATTTCGCACATCCTTACAGCTAGAACTACCAAATTTGGTAAGAACATAGCTACTATCAACCCCCAAAAAACTGCATCAAATACTTTGGAGCTACGCCTACCCATTCGGCCCCTAGCCCCCCCCCCCGCATTTTAAAGTTAAAAAACCTATATCTCACACAGTTTTTGAGCTAAAGCTACCAAATTTGGTGCCAAGATAAATTATGATGATCTCCAAAAACGCATCGAAAGTTGGATGCCACGCTCATAAATACTGCCCTAGCCGCCCCCATACACCACAAAGCTTCGTCAAAAACGGGAATGCGTGTATCTTCCAGAGTTGTGGAGCTAGAGCCACCAAGCTTGGTAAGAAGATAGCTTTCAACGACCTCCAAAAATCTTAATCAAAGATTTGGATGACACGCCCTCCCATACCGACCCAGCCCTCTTTCCCCACTTTTTACAAACTTCGAGCTAGAGTCACCAAATTGGTATTAAGATAGAAATTGCCATTCCACAAAGATCTGCATGAAAAATTTGGATGCAACACCCACCCATACCGCCTCCAGCACCCCTTTCCACAGCTCTTACAAACTTTGAGCTAGTTACCTTATTGGAAGGAAGATAGCTGGTGGCATCCCCATCTGCATCGGAGAATCTTTAAGGCAGCGTACACCCTTGCCGCATCCGTAGCCCTTTGCAATCAGGCCTCTTTTTACGGTTTTTATACTGGTATCAAGTATGCCGCAGTCGGTTGCGTCCGACTGCAACGTTTCCACTTTTTTTTCAAGTGAGTGTTTTAATTGATTTTGTATTTTGAAATTAATAAATACAAGATTGTATACAGAATTTCCCTGAACGTAAATTTTC
>JARNME010000029.1:27562790-27616251 GCA_030179655.1 Scaptomyza flava | reverse complement strand
GCATCAAATGTTGATTAGTCAACAACGCTGGGAGGAACCATAATTGATTTGACTTTCTCGAGGCATATTGATGTTGAAACCCTCATTCATTTCATACTTTTCGTACCAACGCCCTATCTTAAATAAAGTCAAACAGATTGGCAGAAATAAATAAAAATATATTCATAAAACTATGTAATCATTTCATCATTATTTTGTTATGACGTGCTCAGGTTAGACTATCGTCCGTAAACCAATTTTATAGACAACAGTATTTTTTTGCGATTATTGCTTGCATCCGTTTTCGTTGTTGCTCTAACATGATGTTAAGGAAGTTTTCCTGGAGTATGTTCGTAGCTGTCAGCATCTTTATAAAGATCGCTGACTGCGCGACACGATATTCTACAAGAGTTTCGTATTCGTGCGGCTTAATTTACGATTTTACACCAAAATTGTGTAAGTATACCTGCGGTTTGTTTCTTCTATTGCCCATCTCCAATTATTATGTTGAGTGAGGTGCTGACAGAAACGTTCAAATTGAGGGCTGGCTACAGACTTTTTAGCGTTATTCGTGAGAGTAATGGGAGTAGTCAGAGAAGTGCATAGTTGCCGCGTAGCAATGAAATGTGTGTTTATATTTTGTAAACGGAATGAAAGAAATACAAGCTAATCGAATAACAAAATTGATTATGCATAGCAAAGTATATTAAACAAGTGGACGCTGGGTTCAGAGATTGGCTGATGCAGTTCTTATGGAAATTACAGATTTTAATGAGAGGGAGGCAGCGGTGGGCGTGGCGTCCATATGATTGGTGCAGATCTTTGAGGGATGTCACTAGCTATTTTCAAAACATATTTGGTGACTCTAGCCCAAAAGGATATGCGCAGAGGTGGGCTTGAGCAAGTAACCAACTATCCTCCTACCAAATTTGGTGCCTCAAGCTGTTGATATAAGTGGTATATATGTGTGTTTTATCGATTTGCTCCTTAGGTGTATCATTTTGCTATCAATTTCGTGATTCCCGTATATAGACACTTTGTCTAACGCAGACATGGAAAAATATGTTTGCAAATTCTCAAGACTTTTGCTTTAAGGAGGTCTTATACAAGCGCGTTGGTACAGACAGAAAGACGGACAGACACCATGACGGACATTGCACAAACCCAAAATACTTTTACCTTTGGCTAAATAATCAATGTATTGAATATAATAATCAAACTTTTAATGAAAATGGAACAAATAAGCACACAAAGCATAGCCCCGAAACACAGAAACTCTACCAGATGCAAATTGCTCATTAAGCCGTTTATCGCATCAACAAGCCTGAATGTTAAATGTAACCTTTAGAAAAAAAATTGGATTTATTATGGATTTCTTTGTTCATTTACCCAGCCAGCTTTATTTGATATTGTATGCACCATATAATTTCATCATGCACTTCTTTGCACCCATTTTCCTGCATGGATCGTAGCTTGTGCTGTAGCACCCGGCACATGAGGATGACAAATAAGGTACAGGTGACCATAAGGTTTGTGTAAGGTATATACATGCAGCAGCCCATGGGTGCCATTATGCCCTGCACAACGAAGAAGAACTCATAGTAAGGGCTAGCGTATTTGTCGATTCCTGGCACATACATCCCACACGGCAGCACTGATAATAAAATTACAATAAAAATTCAGTGCTTCTGCAATCAAAGTAAAGATTACTATATTTTACCTACCGCGCTACGAGCCAAAAGTCGGATTCGCCACAAAACCGATGCAAGTGCAAGATCCCATTACCAAATAAATGTGGTCAATAGAGTTGGAAAGCCACGTGGCTTCAAACACAATTTTGCAAATGTGCGTATTCGTAAAGTTAAAAAAAAAAAAGGCTCTAGTCGGGTGAGCCCGACTAGAAAATACCCTGAACCCAGTTGCAATAAATAAATTAAATTTATGTAAGACTTTGGTATACTGACTTAGCTTCAATCGATTAAATTCAATATCTCCAGTGTTTCTCAACCGATTTAGACGAAATTTTTAGAAAAGTTCTATCATTACCCATTACTTCAACCCTCATTTTTAGATTTTCCAAATTCGATATTTTTGTTATCGATATTATGTGTATATCGGAAACCAGAATAGCTATCAATAATTTGAAGCAAACTTGTTTTGCTCATGGTGTAGGAGAACTTATATCCAAAATCTGAAGTCTCTAGCTCTTGTAGTCTCTGAGATCCACGCGTTCATACAGACGGACAGACAGACAGACGGACAGACGGACAGACAGACGGACATGGCTATATCGTCTCGGCTGTTGATGCTGATCAAGAATATATATACTTTATCGGGTCGGAGATGCTTCCTTGTGCCTGTTACATACTTTTGCTTAAAACCATTATACCCTTATTTACCCATTTTATGGGTTAAGGGTATTAAAATGGCAAAACGAAAAGGTAAAAGAGTAATACGGGCGCTTGTGTTTACATATAATTGTCTACATTTTTAATTTTATATATAATATATATATTTTGTTAATAACGGCAGTGGCTGCATTTTTCTATACTCGATACCGAAGGTAAAGAGTATATTGAGTTTGTGCAATGTCCGTCATGGTTTCTGTCCGTCTGTCCGTCTGTATGAACGCAACTTTTTTCCACTCCCTTCGAACTAGAGACTTGAAACTTTCCAATTCTCTTTATCTATGGGATAGTAAATGAAAGTGTCAAGATTGGGGTTCTACGATCACTGGGGTCTGGCAAATCGACAAATTCGATAACTCAAAACCGATAAATCCACATATTTCGGACATCCTTACAGCTAGAACTACCAAATTTGGTAAGAAGATAGCTACTATCAACCCCCAAAAAACTGCATCAAAAACTTTGGAGCCACGCCCACCCATTCCGCTCCAGCCCCCCTGCATTTTAAAGTCAAAAAGCCTATATCTCCCACCAAATTTGGTGCCAAGATAGGTCATGACGGCCCCTTAAAAACTGCATCAAAAGTTTGGATACCACGCCCACCAATACTGCCCTAGCCGCCCCCATCCGCCCCAGCGCTTCGTCAAAAACGGGAATGCGTGTTTTTTCAAATTTAGTAGGAAGATAGCTGGCAACGACCCCCAGAAAAAATTCATCAAAGTTTTAGAGCCACGCCCACATATTCCGCCCCCAGCCCCCCACATTTTGCAATCAGAAATGCCTATTTCTCCCACAGTTTTTGAGCTAGAGCCACCAAATTTCGTGCCAAGATAAGTGATGATGACCCCCAAAAACTGCACATTGTTGCATACATATGTAATCGATTGTTTTAAAAATTTATATAATAAAATAATAAAAATAAAAATATGTATGACTCGGTCGGAGATCGAACCCACGACCTTCGGCCTGTGGGGCGGCTGTCTTCTCTCAATGCCACCAGAGCTTGTTAATTAAAATAGTCAAATAAGTAATGTAAACAAATGAAAAAACTGGTTTTCGTGATTATTACATATTTTATAGTCCCAAAAACTTTAAAAACATGTATTGTCATCTGAAACACATCTTTGGTGAAAATTTTAGAGCTCCAGCTAGTCGGGAACTTTGTGATAGTGTGATGACAAGAATCCGGTAAAAACAGACAAACAAACAGACAAGTCAAGTTAAATAAAAGCATGTAAAAATAAGCTTAAAACAATAATGTTCGAAAAATTCTGGTATGATAATGAAAAAGCGGAGATACAAGAATTTTTTGAACATTATTGTTTAAACTTATTTTAAAAATTATTTTTTAAATTTGAAGTTCAATGTTTATAAAAAGCGTTTTTTTGTTTTAGTGTTTTTTTAAACTATATATATTATATGCAAAAAACGCTGTGTTCCGAGTGAGTTATACAAAAGACAGGGTGTGGTGTTAAGGAAGTGAAGTTATTGTCGATTCTAAAAAAAAAAAAGAAGAAAGCTCTAGGCGAGACAGCTCGACTAAAACATACTCTGAACCTACGTCTACAATCATTGTTTGTATGTACTCTAATCTTCGATATTTTCGTTGGTTTTTTACCAATTTCAATGAAAATTTCACAGATTTTCAATACTTTTTTATATACCACGCGCAGGTCAAGTTTGTTTTACATTATCGGTAGTTCTCAGGTTTCCGATATGCACATATAAGCTATAAAAACAAATTTTTGATTTTAAAAATTGCGTAACTTGATTTAAAAACTTTAGAGAAAATAAAGATTATTAAAGAAAATTTCATCTAAATTGGTATAGAAACACCGGAGATTTTGAAGATTGAAGTAAGGTAAGGCATGTAGTACGCAGTACTAAGTATTTCTCCTTTAGACAACCATTTCAGACTACTTTAACTGCATCCTTCTGCTCCAACTACGCACAATTTAGGCCATAGCCAAAGACGAAATAGGTCAAAATCAAGTTGTACCAAGTTTTAACAATCTGATTTCAAAGGAGCCATCGCATATTGTACATGCTATATACGTCGGGATTTTCGGGAATCCCGCGGGTCCCGAAAAAAATGATCGGGATCGGGCGGAATGGGAACGATTTTAAGAAATCCGTGAAAGTCGGGATAAGTGATCGATCTGAAATTCCCACGAGTCCCGGTAAACCTGCCGGGAACCAAAAATCAGTAGGGACTTCAAACAAAATGTATTCGATTAATTTTCTGTATTTATCGAAATTACCCACCGATCGCATTTTTTAGTGACACGATATATCGCATGTGCAATAAATGGGAGCATTTAGATGTATTTTCACTATTACGAAACTCGGTCACTCTTTTCCAATAGTTGGTGCAGCTATGGCAACGCCTGTTGAAATTTTGCAATTAATTGCCAAAAAAATGTGAAAATTGTCTTTTTAAATTCTTCCTCAAAAGCTGATGTGTGGGAAAAATTAAACATTATTACTTATCACAAAGGTTTTTGACGTTCTGTGCACTGCAACCCGAAAAGGAAAACGTCATAGATGAAGAAATAAATAATTATTTTAAGCGTAATAGATTTAGGAAAAATTGTGATCTTTTAACATTTTGGCAACAATGCAATGATTTGCCAGATAGTTTTCGATAGTGTTAATAAATAAACATATTTAGCCAAGGCCAAGGCAATCCTATTGAAGCATCAAATTTAAAACGATTCGTATTAAAAATCAATGTGGAAAAACTTTGATTTAAATAATTACTTCTTGATTGCCTCTACGCAGATGCTAGTACATCGCCCGTACCGTAGAAACTTCATATAAAAAAAAAAAAAACAGTCTCGTACAGCGCCCATACCGTATTACGAAACACTGGTATGCAGCTCTGTTAGTCACAAGCAGTAGCTTAGTGTTGAAAACTGAAAATGTTAAATAAAAGCTGTGCTGTTGTTACTGATGGAATCAATGTTCAGCAATTGTTTACGGGCCTTAAAAGTGAAACAAGATGTCGGCAAACAAAAGTAGATTCGAAAATTTTAATAGGGATTCGGAGAAAATTGCTTTAATAAAGGCTATGGAACGTCGGCCAGTCTTGTGGGGCATTACGAGCAAGTTGCATATTAATAACGTAATCGTTAAATGCGCGTGGGAGAAAATTGGAAAATGTCGGGCAAGAGCTGGCATACCCATTTTTCGGAACATTTTAACAAAGTTGGTCTAATTCAGGATACAATAGAGCCATACTTATTGTTTTGGCAGACAATGCTGCGCAAAAAGTATTGAATAAAAATATATTAATAAATTAATAAGATACAATTTAAATAACATATAAACTGGATTGTACTGACACTGGTCTATTATAGGGTATAGATCAGTAAGGTGAATTTGCTTTGAGACTTTTGAGTGGTTTCAGTTATGATTAGCATAAACTGTGGTAATCCCAGCTCTGCCCATCAAATATGGGTTCACTAAATGCTTCTTAGTTTTGCAGCCAGCATTTTTTTTTTTGACAACCGCAAGCAGCAGGGCGTTAGCTGTACCAATAAGTATATAGTTATTGGTTGTACTCAATCACAAAAGTAGCGCGCTTTGGAAGTGAACCATTATTTTGAATTTAAGTGCACAAAACACAGTTGCACTTGCGATTAATTTAGAGAAAGTTATCAACCAACCGCCACAATGTGTGCATTTTTAACACTGCTCGTTAAGGTCCGTAAAACTCATGTATACGGCTCATGCGTACAGGCCTTTAACTTAAAATGAAAATTTTAAATTTAAGAATGTGCGCTTTTAAAATATATATCTAAACTACCACATTTGATCTATAGTTTTATTTTTAGGAATCAATACGAATCGATTTAGAGTTTAAGTTCAAACTTTTATAAAGCGTAATTTACTATTTTTGATTAGAAGAAATCAGAAAAACTATAAAATTCAAAATTAAAATGTTAGATTTTAAATTGAAAAATATTGTTTTAAAGCTTTTTCATTTTTGAAGCAGTGTTCTATTTTTACTACTTGAACATTTTTACTACTCGAACTACATATGAAAAATTTTAAATTTAAATATTTGCCCTATTAAAAAACATATTTAAAACGAGCACATTAAATTTGATAATTAAAATTTTAGAAATCAGTACGAATCGTTTTAGAATTTCGCTTAACAGAGAGAGAGAGAGAGAGAGAGAGAAAGGCGTTCTTATTTTTCGAGAGAGCGTGTGCAAAAAAGAAGAGAAAAAAAGTAGAATATCTATTATTACTATCTATTTAAATTAACTGTCGTAAGAAATAGTCGGCCACAGCGCAATGGCAATGGCACTCGCGTGGTAATCGTAATGTCTCAGGTTCGAGTCGCGGCATAGATATTGACTTTTCGTGATCGGTAAGTTTTAAAATTATACTATTAATTCATACTTAGTATGTAAATATAATATTTCTCACGCTTATATTCAAGGAATCTAATAACTATTAACAAAGAGCTCTCACGCAGTGCTGCTACTAGTGTGTAGCAGTGTGCCCAACGCAAGAAGTTTCAAAACAATTAGGGTATTCAGTAGCTATGCTCAGAGACTATTTAACAGAAAGATGGGTTTTAAGAATTGTTCAAGTTAACATGCTGTAAACCAAGTCGCAACCACGAAGCGGACAAACTAGCGAGTAGAAAAGTCGGTTTCCCCTAGCGACAACCAGCTGCGCTTGTTTTGATTATTGCTTCTTTGTTTACAATACACATGCCGCCATGTTTTTTTGGCTTGTTTTTGTTTTGCATTGCTGTCTTGTTGCTGTGCAATGCCTAAACACTAAGTCAGTTCTTTTATTCGTGTTATTTTGAGAAACTGAAGCACTTTAATTTATCATTTTATACAAACTTATTAATAGCAATGCATGATGTTAGATATAATTAAGTTTTTTATTTATGTTTGCAATCCATTTTTTTGTATTTATGTCAGGCATTTTTTGATTACAATATTATAGTAATGGTAATTAAATTAATGACAATATAAAAAGACCAACTAACTGTTACATTCTCGTTTTCTTATTAACATAATTTCAAAAATTAAACTCGCATTTGCGTAAAATAATGATTAAATGCAACAGTTTTAAAAATACAACTAAATTAATCAGCGCACGCCATCACGCTGCTTTTAAGCCGTAAGATTGGATGTATGTTTCTGAAAATATACAAAAAATATATCAATATAATACTTCATACAGTATACAAATATGTAAAAAACTTATGTTTTTATATTGCGTTTAAGTCAAGCAAGCCTGCTAATATGTTCAGACGACAAGTGAACCCGTCCTATCGCTCCAGTTGAAATCTTTAACAAGACGTTCAGTCCAGCGCAAATTTCCTCGCAATTAATACATAAATATCTTTTAGCATCGCTAGATAAAAAATATATATTTGTATTACTTACAAAGCTGCAACGCAGCAATGCTTGCAGATGTTCTGCAATCGCTCATGCCTCCCAGTTCAGATCAATATTCCAGCTCAAGATTTTTAATGCAGCTCGCCTTTGCTCATCTTTCTGACTCATTGATCCAGTGAATCCAGTTCGCTCGCAGTATGAAAATAAATAAATAAATAAAATTAATTACATGTATTAAAATCATGGAAATTCAAAATATATTATTTTTATACTTACAGAGCTGCTAGCAGCTCAGCTCGCCTTTGCACATCTTTCCGGTGTCATCCCTTTGGCACATCCTTCTTGGGGCTTGTTCCAGGGGCACATCCGTCCATCCATGTTGGCGCACCATCTAGGGTCATCCTTCTAAGCGCATGCCTCCAAAGTAATCCTATAGTTGAAATTAGAATTAGAAATTTGGCATTTATTAACTCGTTGAATACTTACCATACTTATGTGGGCACCCGGTCAAATGCTGGCCAACCCCTTTGGAAACCACGCTATATTGTGCAAGACCTATTAAAATGATATTTTGTCTAAGATATTTTTATTAATGCTTTACTTACCAAATGTATCGGAGTGGCATGGCTCTTCCGATACCAATTCTGAAGAAATCTGAGCCTGGCCTATAAAAAAGCAATAATATTAATTATAGTTTTTTATTAATGTACATTTAATTTGCCAACTTACGTGATGAATTAATGCTTCATAATTTTTAGCTTTTTCGCCATGGGCCCATGATTTGTGGATGTCTTATCCAACAGCTTTTCCTGGAACAGCCACTTTGCTCTTTTTCTTGTTAATATGACTAACAAGCTTTTCAGCAATTCCAGGCGGTGGTTGTAGCAGCTGTTTTTTTTATCGAACCAATCTGGGTGAAGTGTGTTAGTTCGACGAAGACATTCTTCAGTTATGGTCTTGCACAGATTCCTTGAGTGCGGCGACCTTTCGAAAATTTCGGCAAAGGACTCGTAATGCAAGTTGCACACGAGGAAGAATTCGTCTGATGGTGTTGTAAGGCACATTTTGTCCATAGCAAAATTCCGTGCCTTTATCAGGTCTTCATAACTCTTACATGCAAATGAGTCCATATGGCTGAGGGCAATATCGCATTTTGGGCAGTTGAACTTTTTCTTAGCAATCAAGTAGCCGTCAAAATATCTGCGCGACACAAACTCTCCAACAGATACTTGAGGCGTATTTGATGCTACTTCCACACCATTCAGATCGATGTCAATGCCAGGCTGTTGATTTGTGGGATGTGGAGCCTGGTTGTCCTCCGTTGCGTCTATAGGCTGATCGGGGTCACAAATCCAATTCATGTGCTGAACTTCATCATCAATCTCACAATTGGTATTACTCAAGTATGATGTTGTAATTATATTCATGGACAACAATCTGGCTGTCAAGTACTGCATTTCGCGTACTGAGGGGTTTGTGTTGTTCCCCAGTTTTGAGCGCACAGCAGCGAAGAAGTTTTCTAAACTGTCCTGGTTGAACCTTGTTGTGTGCACGTACTCGATCGTTTTGTCGCTAAATAGCTCGTCCGTAACGCTTATAATGTTTTCTAGAGTCATTATCAAACCAGCACGGCAACGCTTTTGGGAGTCTGGTCTGATGCTCTTAATGTAACTCATAAACTCGATCAGTTTTTCCTTATTTGCTAATTTATAGGGATTTTTGTAGCCCTGCTTATATGATTTGCAGTTCAGCATGTCAAATCCATCATTCATTTTTATGACAAAATCTGCTGTGGCTAATGCAAATTCCATGTTTTTGGCGGAAAAGAGTTTGTTTTTATGGCAAACTGTTATTGCATTCCCTACTGATCTCGAAAACACTTGGACAGCAAGTTTAACACTCATTTGTTCGTAAAACTTTGGTTTGATGTGTTTCGCCGAAAGCTTAGGCACCATGCGAGTTGTTCTGCCTAGTGTCAATTTTAAACAATTCCTTAATCACTTGCCAGCTAACCACGCCTTTTGGAGTCACAATGGGCTTTGATATTAGGCAGTTCCTTAAACTTTTAAATAAGTGTACATAATCATACATCATGTATATTTTATTGCCATTAAACTCAATTTGCCATTTGCTATTAAATTCTTTTAATCTTTTATAGACGCTTTGGTTGATTATTGACTGGTCGCATACAATGGCTTTTACTTTTAAACCCATTTTAGACAAAACATCAATGTTCTCTAACAATCCTTGGGTCGTTATAGCTGTAGTACTTTTCAGACAATCTGTGCAATAGTAGCTAAATGCGTATTTCCATGGCTGAATAATGCCTTTCACTTGGAAAAATAGGAAACTGTTTGCCAATATTGGTTCGCGTTTTCCCTTGCCACAGTCAACGAAGCCGTCTATTTGGTCTGTTGTGCTGTTATACTCGAGCTCACAACGTCCGTGCATTTCATCAACAACAATAACACAGTTGCGTTCGCTCGGTTTCATCTGTTGCACATGTGTAGCTATTCTTTGGCAGACCTCTTCATTTATGCCCGGAGAAATCATTCTAATTGGGCTCCAATTTAATAATGTCCTAGGACTTGGCAAGTTAAAAGATAGCGCATCACGCAAAAATTTGTAGCCTTTTGATGACCTATAATTAATATTCATTAAAAGGTTTTTTTGGGCATCTGTGAATTTTCTTTTGTGTTCTTTCTTCAGAAGCAGTGATGCAAAAAATTTAGATTCCTCGTTGACTTCGTCAGGAACTATTATAGAGTTATTTGCGACATCTATGCGCTGCAGTGACCAATTGTTCTCGCTATCTTTAAATTTGTCCAGCAAAGCCGCCTTTTCTTCCTTAATTTTTTTATGATCGCTCAACAAATTATTATATTTGGCTTGCATTTCAAAATATTGTTTGCGCCAATAAGACTCGTTGCGGCAATATACTTCACAACGAGGGCATGCTTCTTCTTTTGGCTCTTTTTCAGTATCTTCTGGCTTGCTTGTTTCGACCAAAGCGTGGTTCTCATTATATTCATCATCATCATCATTTTCTGTATTCGTAATTGTCAAACCCATAATCGGATGCACATTTTTTTTTAATTTCTTCTTCTGGAAATCCGATGGGTGAAAATGCTTTTTGCAAATAAACAGTCGGCTGTTGTTTTTAAATGCTGGCTTAATGTGACAAATTTGTATCCACTCTGCCCTCTGAATTTTATCATCCGGGAATTTATGTAGCATCGACGGTGGATTGCTCATATTGCAGTCTATTATGCAGCAATATCTACTAAATATTTTTGGTTTCACAGAATTTTTGTTGACGGGTTCGTCAGCGTGTCCTAAAGAACATTATGATATTATTATATGCCCTAAGTGACACACAAACATATATGCCCATACTTAAAACGGACGGCCAAGAGACAAATTAGGCAGGAGTCAAACACATTTAACACAACAATCACAGCTAAAAAACAATCACATTGCAACATTGTTAAACACAAAATACATATACATGCATGAAACAGTTAATACATTTGGCATAAGCGTGGAGCCCGCCATAAAAATAACATACACAGACACTTACCTAATTGCAGTGTTGGCACTGATCCAGCTTTCAAATTGCGTATTCCAACGCACTCCTCCTCGAAATGCAAGTTGCACACTCTAGTGCAAGTGTTAAGGCTTGAAGTGTCCAATTTGAGGTTCTCGCACCACTCTTCTTCCATATCAGCCGGCACGCGAAACAATTTGTTGCCACCAACGCAGCTCTTCACAACACAACTGTATCGCACTCGTTTTGCATCATTGGCCATGGTTGAATAAAAATTTATGTATTAAATATCAATAATATAATAATTAGGTGTGTGTAGTTTTAATAAAAACTGATTTAAATAGCACTTTTAAGAATCGCTTATAAACCTCACCGTATCGTTAGAAGGGTCAGCACAAAAGCGAGGGAAACGCATGTAAAAGCGCGCGAAGCTATTTTTTGTTGATGTTTTCACTTGCCGCTCTTTTTGTAACGCACGTCACTTACATATATTTTTGATTTGTTTTCATTCCATAGAATAAGAAACAACGTCAAACAACAATAGTTAATCTAATTAATGCCATTAAAGATTCAAAATAATAAGCCAAAAAATTATAGATTTATTTTATTTTTATTAAAAGAAAATCGTCATAATAAAATTACAATTTATTAAATATGATTTTTAATTATTTTGTTTTACATATTTTCTTAAAAGTAATTAACAATATATTTGATAAAACATTTCAATTTTGAATATAAATACATTTATAATAACATATTAACATGCAAAATATATTTTCAATTTGCCGCCGGCAAAACAGCAACAGCTGACTGCAAAAAAATGTAGGTCAAGTTCAGCTTTGTGTGTATGCATGTGCGTGTGCCATTCGATAATAGGCAAAACGCAACAACAACACGAAGCCACGCATACATGCGTTTGAACGTTCTTCATACATAAGACCTGTCTTGTTACATTAATAGTCTCTGGCTATGCTATGTGCGTAAAGTGTTATATATAATACAGTGTAGCTAGTGAGTGCACTTTTTACGTTTCTTTTGTCGTATAAGTGCTAAGTCGCTGTTTGCCAGTTGACAATACAATCGATAGTTAAATTGAATTGAGCAATTGTTAAATACAGAGACTATTAATGTAACAAGACAGGTCTTAAGAGCTGGAATGTTATGTTAACTAACAGAGTCGCAACCACGAAGCGGACAACTGGGGAAACAGCGAAAGCCACTATTTCTTATCATTTGTATACCTACTACACTCGCTACAATGTCAGCTGGTGCGAAGTCGGCCATCATTGTTTAGCTAGTTGATCCACCAGGGTGCTGGTATTGCCGCTGGTTTTGTATTCCTTTCCGCTTTGCATACATTTTGCGAGTTTTTTATCCGCCGAATTGGTAAAATAGTTCCAAGCTCTCGAAAATCCTCTTGTTCGCTTTTGTCCTCTATCCAGAGGCATTTCATCTTCTGAATCCACGCAAACACGGCTGTTTCCCTCATCTTAAGCCTCTGCAGTGTCTTTTGAAATTGTAAAATTACTGTTATAGCCATCTTTTTCTCTCAATAACACTTACGACAGCATATGCTGTCGTCCCACTCGCAATATCAAAAGCATCCCACTTTTATACGATTCGGCCCAAAAGTTGGGCACGCAATTATAAAATTAATCTTGATCATTAATTTTTTCTTGATGGGCATTAAAAGACATATTTGAAATATAAGTTTTTTTAACAATAGGCAGGTCAAATTTGTTGTAATTAATGAATCACGCTTTTAGAAGCACCCTTTTTTTTGTACTTTGATCGCATTTAATGGAAAAAGGGTATAATGGTTTTCTGCAAAAGTATGTAACAGACAGAAAAAAAATCTCTGATAACAAAGAACATACGACTTTTTCTCAGTTTTTCAAAAAAAAAATATATATATATATATATATATACATATATATATGTATATATATATATATACAATAAAATTAAATTCTTGCTTTGGATGATGGTTAGCAAAGGTACTGAAGGTAAAAAGTATATTGGGTTTGTGCAATATCCATTATGGTGTCAGTCTGTTTGTAAGGAAGACAGCTGGTGGCATCCTCATCTGCATCGGAGAATCTTTAGCGCAAAGTGCACCTCTGCCCTAACCGCTCCCAGCTGCCCCAACGCTTTGATTTGCCAGCCCCCCAATCTTGACACTTTCGGCCATTCAAAAAGATATATGGAAATTTTTAAGTCTCTAGCTTGAAGAGTGAGGAAAAAAAATGCGAACATACGGACGGACGGACGGACACCACGACGGACATTGCACAAAGTTAATATACTCTTTACCTTCGATAACGAGTATAAGAACTTCAGATTTGAAATAAAACTTTCCTGTTAAATAGACAGAACAAGTTTGTTTCAAACTATCGACAACTCTTACTTTTTTGAATATACACATGGAATCGATAACATAATTCCTTTAATTTGAAAATTGTTTTAGAAACAAGAGAAATATCGAATACATTGAAGATTTAGGGTTATTTATTTATGGTTATGGGTGCTGACTATCTGCTAGTCCGATTTTGTCGAATTGAGCCTTTTAGCATTAAACGGCGGCAAGCTGCTCTCTAAAATTGGCATGCGTCATGCTAACTTATGAAGATACGATGATCGTTTACATAATTGCGCGATATGCATGCCATAAAATGCGTGAATCATGTGTATAAAACTTGAATCTTTTATTTAAAATTTTGTTAGCTACTGATTCAAGTGTTTGATAAGCTTACTATACTACTTTGTTCTAGTAATTCAAACAACTGTTGAATTATCAAATTGTGGGACGTTGATCTGGAATTGCAGTAATTGTTATTGTTGTTGCTGTTTAGCGCAGTCGTAATAATATCCAAGACATTACCCTGCAGTCACGTTGACTATGCCAAACATATTGATTAGACTAGCCCACATGGGCTACTACTAGCCCACGCCTATGCCATTTCAATGTATTTCTCCTATTACATTTAACACGGGGATGTCATTGGAGTGGACGTATCGCCTCTGCAGGAACGTGGACTAGTCTATAAAACAGGCCACGTAGACTAGTCCATAAAACAGGCCATCAGGACTAGTCAAAATACAGACCAAATGGACTAGTATTTGGTATCTGGGGTAAAAAGATGCCAACGAAGCCAATCATACAAACGTTAAATTAGCTGTTGTTATAAATATTACTTAAATGTAATTTAATTTTAAATTATGCAAGTGTTAGAAGAAATAGAATACAAATAAACTTACCGATTATGAAATATGATGGTCTACGACGGGATTCGAACCTGGAACTCTCGTTCACTTAGCAGATGCCTTGGCCATTGCGCTGTTGCCAAACATATTTCATAAGCCGTAAGCTATATTGTAAATTGAAAAATGTATAAATTCGTTTTAACTCGTTCGTTTTTTTGCCGCTGCAACGAACATCAACGAGGCGCAAAATTGAGTTCGTTTTTCATGATTCGTAAATTTACGTTTTTGTTCCGCATCCACGTCTGCATCCACTTTGACGCATCCATGAACTGGGCCACGTGGAATAGGCAGTTTACACACAAATGCTCAATGATAATTTTAAAAAGTGTTTTCCCCCGCTGCAGCTACACAGACTGGTTCAGTGTTAGCCTACGTGGGAAAGTCGTGGGCTAGGCTTGAAAAACAATAAAAACAAACACTGGCCCAACCAATGTAATTTTCTGCACCCGCTTGGACTAGTCCTTGACTTGTCCATTATAGCTAGTCAATGGACTATTTTATATATGCAACTAGCCCATGCAAAAACCGTAGGGTAGCTAATATACATACACATGCATACGTATGTATGTATGAATTTTACTAGTCATTTCCCTTCAAGCAATTTGATGATTGTTTTGATCAGAAACCCAATAACTAGTTCAATTTGAGTCATTTTGATGATTTAAAAACGATTAATCGCTTATGCGATTAAAGCCCTACTCGAAAACGACTAGCATGTATGCTTTAAATATGATGAATCGCCTAAAATTTGAAGCAATCAAAAATTGAGCATGCCAGCTATTGAAATATGCTTACTTTGTCGTGACGTCAGTAAAAACGATTACTTTGAACAGCTTGGCGACTCAAAAGCGACTTGCTTGCATGCTCAAAATATGATTAAATGCTTCAAATGTAAAGCTATCAGAAATTGAGCATGCAGGTGAGTTAAATATGCTTTATTTCATAAATAGAACCTATGCGATATTAGGCTTTGCTAGTCAATGACACCTGACGGTCGAGCTGCCTAAACTCCGCAAAAACGAAAGTCCCCGGTTCAAACCCTCGTTGGGTAACAGTAAAAGGTAAGTTTAAATTGCGTAATCTATAATAAGCATTTATATTAACATTAATTGTTAACATCTAAAATTAACATTAAAACAATCTCCGAACACATTAAAAGACTTATCAAACACTATCAAGTTGTTCATATAATCGATCCACTGAGTTAAATACAAAATCCGATATATTTGTGAACCACAATAATTCGTAATTTGTGTAGTCGATGACAAAAAGGTATACAAAATGCATTAACCCTAAACAAAAATCTTTTATTTATTTATTTATTACATTAAATAACTTATAAAATAAGCTATCTAATTACATTGGAGTACTAGCTATCTAGGCCTACGACTCTATGGTTACTTTTGGGGAGATTAAATTTACAATGTTAAATGAAGGGAGCGTAGATAATCGTATAACAGGTGCATATTTATATGTGTGGGCTCTACAAGAAGATCGGAGGGTTTTGTGGTGTTAAAGAAGAGGGTTCTATTCGGTGCCGTATCCGTACAGCTGTCTAGGACGTGATCGATGGAGAGGGTACTGCCACATGAGCAGCGTCGTGCCGAGCTACTAGTAAAAAGGTGTTCGTGTGTCAATTGTGTATGGCCTATGCGGAGCCGAACAAATGTTGTCCATATGTGTTTTGGGCAGCTTGCTGGATATGAAGTGCCGGTACCTTCCAGATTAAACCTTTTGTATCTGTGTTGGAATGTGCTCCAGTCTTCGGCATGTTTGTGGGCAATTATTTTCTGTATATGAATTAGAAGATCTTTGTCAGCCGGAGGGATGTGTAGTATTGACGGTGCGTTGGTTATAGTGTTAGCTGCTGCGTCGGCACTTTCATTACCGACAATGCCTTGGTGGCTTGGGACCCAGCACAGTGAAAGTTTTTTGGGGTGTAGGATGCATAAATTCCGGATTTCTGCGATTATGTTGTTATGACAGTTTAGATTTTTGACAGCTGTTATTGTTGAAAGACTGTCAGTGCAAATTGCAAAGGAACCTTTATTTAAGTGGGCATATGTGCAGGCCTTAAGTACAGCCGTTGCCTCTGCTGTGAATACAGAGCAGTGTTCAGGAAGAATACCGCCAGCGATGATGGAGTTACTGCTGTCGACTACGGCAAAACCAGTGTTACCATTGCTCTTAGAGGCGTCTGTGTATAGCCAGTTAGTGCCTTCCGTAGTAGCCACCAATTCTTGGAAGAGTTTTCTAAAGATGGAACTATCGGTGGATTCTTTTTTGTATTGATTTAACTTTAGGTTGAACGAAGAGTTACGTAGTTTCCAAGGAGGGTGGCTTAGCTTATGTTTTGTCGACGCACAACGACGAATTGTGGATATTACCTTAAACTTGCGTTTGGAATTTAAGGCGTTTTTAAAGATTTTATGTAGCACCTGATTAGGCGATGTGCTGAGTTTAACCAAGAGTTTGGCGGTGGTTTCATGTACTTTGTGTTTAAGTGTTGGTAAGCCAGCCTCAGCCAGGGTGCACTTTATAGGTGATGTTGGGAAAGCGTTGATGCTGCGACGCACAGTGGCGCCCGTAGAACAAGTCAAGTGTCAAAAATCAAAAATTGCATGTGCCTCTAAAAAATATTGAATGAACCTTCTTTATAGGAAATTTTCCAGCGATTTCAAATCTGCAATCCATAATGTAACCGGATTTTTTGTTTAGAAGATATAGCTTTTCAAAGTTGTCTGATTTTTTGTGTTACATAAAAATCACAATTTTAAGGTAATTTGGTCGGCTTTGAGATACAATATCTCAAAAAATAAGTTACGGATCGTCATTATTTTTGGTTCTATTGATAGATCTGTTAATTAAGAAAAGAATAAAAAAAAATTATACTGTTTGCTTTGCGTTTGGCCAGGCAATTCAATATTTACCAACTATCCACTTTTTCACTATTTCTCAAATTTGATGGAAAATAAAAAAAAAATTATATCACATTATATCGGCTATTTTTTTTAATTAATTTCTTTGATTATTCCTCTATTAAATGCAAAAAGTTTCATGTGCCCGTTTTTGCCCCTTTTTTTTTAAATGTAAAAAAAGTGAAAAAAGACATAGTTCCAAAACTGTGTTGCATGCATTTTTGGGCAATTTATGACATATAACTGTGAAAACCCATTCTTACTGTTGTTGTTTCGTTCGTTATTGTTAAGATACATGATTTTTGTTTTTCATTCTGTAATGCTTACCTGAGATGATTTGTCAAATCCTGGTCCCTAAATTCAGGTGCAGTTACAGGATATGCAAATAAATTACCAGGTACGCACCAATACGTTTGCGTACAACTAGTCACAAATCCCATTCAGGTAGGCACAGATCTTATTCGGACACGTGCGAAGTACCCAAAGTGCATAAATTGACCTTATTGACCTGGACTTATACAAACAATAGGTAAATTTGTTAGGCATGAGAGCTAACTCTTTTCTTGAACCCTTAATCCAAACGGTATCTAACAGGTAGTAGATTAGACTATATATGTGTTTTTCAAAAAAGTTGGACTTAAAGTAGACTGCCCCAAGTATGGATACGGAAACTCAAACGATGGAAACACTTCAAGGAGATTTTTTTTTCAAAATTATGAGGCTGTAACTCGAATCACTGGAATCAACAATCAAATCTTTAAGAGATTGGGAACGATCTTAAATGTTTTGAACTGCAAGAACTGCCAAGTATGGAGAATATGCTTCAAAAACTGCATCACTTTTAGCAGAATTATATCCGCAGAAAAAGTTGACCCCGACAGTCCATAAAATATTGGCGCATGGCAAGGATATAATTGAGTATCAGTCTTTGCCAATTGGAGAGCTCTCTGAAGAAGCACAAGAGTCCCTTAATAAGTTTTATAAAAAATACAGATTGCTAAACACTTTCAAAGCTTCAAGGGTGAGACAAAATGAGGACCTCTTCAACATGTTAGCAGCATCTTCAGATCCACTAATTTCATCACTGAGGCATGTTAAGTCACGAAAAGAATTAGAAAATACTTATAGTTCAGAAATGATTTCTCTTTTAGATATACCATCTTTTACGGATTGTGATGAATATTTTACAAAAAATTAATAAAAAAAAAAAAAAAATTATTTTTAATTATTATAATATTAATTTTAGATTATAAAAACCATTAAAACGAAACAATATAAATCAAAAAATTTAAAAAATATTTTTTTCCTTCCCGTAAAGTTGATTTTTCCACAAATTTCAACTTTGCATACCCATAAATAGGCACAGAAAATCGTAGAATTCATTTCAAACGCTCATTTTATAGGTTGATTAATTATCTATCATATGCTTTTTAAATTGTTCGATTATCTCATTTGGTTCAAAAGTTATGATTTTTGATATGAAAAAACTCAAATGGCCCCACTGTGCGACGTACTGCTGTGTGTTATGGCACCTGATTTTTTTTTAAATTGGAGTTGGAACTCCAGCCGAATATCGGGAGCCCATATTCTAATTTCGCAAGGATAAGGGATCTGGTGATGTTTACAAGTGTGTTAATGTGGATTGTAGAAAATTTGGAGCTAAGAAATCGTATAATGTTAAGTCTGGCTTCTAAGCTTAATCTGAGTTGAGAACAATGTTGATTAAAGTTAAATTTGAGTCAAAACAATTCCAAGAATTTTAAGTTCATTTACGTTTTCAATAATGATATTTTTATACGATAGACTACTGGTATTGGAGTTACAATGATGTTTTCTGCAAATATGTAATAGCTTGCATTTATGGTAGACAGCGTGGCACCCGACAAGTTTCCCCAGTCGTATTCTTTGTGGATCTCTGTTAGGTGCTGTTTACATTGTTTATGTCTTTGAGCTTTGTATAAATTATAGCATCGTCTGCGTAAATAGCTAGCTGTATATTTTATGTCTTAAGATTGTTGTATTTAGTTTTTCGAATGCTATAATAAATAACACGACTGAAAGAGGGGAACCTTGTGGGATGCCATTGTGGAGCAAGTTACGGTCAGAGTATGTATTATTGACCCGAACTCTGAATGAGCGTCGTGTCATAAAGGCCTTTACAGCGGTAAAGGACTTTGGACCGACCCCCAAAGCTCAAGCTGGTCTAGAACGGCATGTACACCCACGCGATCAAACGCCTTTTCGAAATCAGTTCCCAAAACAGAGACGTGATTTCTAGTTGAAAGCGGTCTGACGCAAATGTGGAATTGCAAGGGCAGTGCGTGGATGGGTCGTCGTGTTTGCGCTTAAAGCCAACCTGGTTATGAGAGATAAGGTTGTTTCTGTTAATAAACCACATGAGACGACGGGCTAATATTTTTTCAAATAGCTTGCTGAAGCAAGAGAGCAATGAAATTGGCCTAAAGCTGGTAACGTCAAGGGTCGGTTTATTGGGCTTATGTACTGGAATAATGGTTGCACTTGACCAGGTGTGTGGGTACATGCCATTGTCGAGGATCGAGTTGTATATTTTCAGGAGACCATGCTTGATATTGGGGGGGTAGGTTTTTTATAATTGGATATGAAATCCTGTCGACACCGGGGGTTTTACCCTTGGTTTGTGCAAGTGCAGCTTCAAGTTTTATCGAAGTAATGGGAATATCCAGATGTCTAGCAGAAGCCGTTAAGGGGGCGTAATTTGCCGACAGCTTAAGGTTTTTTCTGAAAATATATTCCTGCGAAAAGTTTTGATCGCTTGAAGAACTGGACCAGTATGTGGCAAGTGCCTCAGCAATGTCTTTAGATGATGTGAGTAGTCCTTGGCTGCAAGGTAATGATTTTAAGGTGGAGGTGGGAGTACCAGTTAAAGTTTTAATATCTGCCCAGATTTTTTTTGTGGTTGACAATGGTGATATGTTGCTAGTAAAGTCAGTTAGTGATTTCCTTTTTGCGTTTTTTGCTTCTTTTTTGAAAATAGCCTTGGCTTTTTATATGCGATTAGATTAGGGATAGTTAGGTTGTTTTTGTATACCACCCAAAGTGCTTGCTTTTTAGTACGGAGTTTAGTAAGGTTGGGATTCCACCAGGCTATCTTAGCCTTGCGTGGCACCGATTTTGTTTGCGGTATTGAGCAGTTGGCTGCGCTTCTTACTGCTTTAGTGACAATAGCAACTTCCTGGTTAATGTTGTTGAGATCTTTATTTACCGAGTATGAGGTCAGTTGACTGCGAAATTTAACCCAGTTGGCAGCATCAGTTTTGTATTTGGAGGGCAGGTGATTTTTTCTCTAATGAGATTTGTGGTAAAAGTGGTAAGGATCGGAAAATGATCGCTACCATGCAATGAATTTGTCGCAATCCATTGGCACCGGTGTGCGATTTGAAGGGAAACTATTGTGAGATCCACATGAGTGAAAGAGCAATGGGATGAAAAGTGCGTGGGGGAACCGTCATTAAGTATAACAAGATTCGAATTAGCGATAATTTTTTCAATTTTTTTTCCACGGGAATTTGTGGAGTTGGATCCCCAGACATTACTCCAAGAGTTGAAGTCCCCGACAAGTATGAGTGGAGTAGTATTTGAATGGTCAGAGGGAGCAATTCGGCTGCAGAGAAATTCTGGCAAGGTGGTATGTAGCAATTGGTAATGGTTATTCTTGGGTCGATCTCTAGCTGCAATGAGTCGCAGAGTATGGAGGAGTTTAATCCAATGTATTTGTGTGGGATATGGCGTTTGATTAAGAAGCCAATCCCTTGTTTGGATCTTGTGTTATTTGCAAGATTTTTAAAGTATCCGTTGTAAGATTTGGGGAAAATTATATTTTTGGAGTTATATGGCAAGTGGGTTTCTTGTATACATATAACATCCGGGTTCATGTCGTTTATAAGAATAGTTAGTTCGTGGTAATTATTTATATATCCGTTCAAATTCCATTGAACTATTTTAACAGACATTGGAAAAGAAGAGAAAAAGATGTTTTATGTATACAGGAGAAGAGAATGGAAGAGATTGATTAAGTATCAGCAGCTCCCATTTCCACTTCTGAGTCGCTTGAGCTTGAAAAATTTTTTGCAAGAAGTTGGTAGAAGATAAGAGAGTTGTTTGATAAGAGAGGTTTGGCCTAATTTTGTTTTGCGTGGTCTTTACTTGTGTTTTCATTTCGTTGTTTATTGTTATCCAGAGATAACGATTTGGAGTATGCTGGAGTGTTGGAGAGGGGTTTTGGAGTGGAGAGGGGGGTAGATTGATGTGATAAGGCGTTTGTTGTTTTGGTGCTGCTAACGGCATTGGAACCGATATTTGTGGGTTCTGCTTTGTTTATGGGTCTTTGAGAGACAGTGTTTGCGGTAGCCGCGGAATAACTTAGAGCAGAGGTTGATGGTAATTGTGGTAGTTGTTTTTGTAATGTGCGGGCTTCGCGCATGCTGCATTTGTTTCTTGTTTTGATTTTTAAGATTTCTTTTTGCTCTTGATATTTTTTGCATGAAGGTGAAGAGGCCGCATGCTCTTCTTGACAATTGGCACATTGTGTTCGTGTGCAGTTTACAGGGGAGTGGGGGGGTAGATTGCAATTCTGACAGGATGGTGGGCTCTTGCAATATTTAACCGTATGGCCGAGTATTTGGCAGGTCTTGCAGCGCATTGGGTTAGGTATGTATTCTCTAACTCTTACGTTGTTCCATGTTTTCAAACGCTCATTTTATAAGTTGATTAATTATCTATCATATGCTTTTTAAATTGTTCGATTATCTCATTTGGTTCAAAAGTTATGATTTTTGATATGAAAAAACTCAAATGGCCCCACTGTGCGACGTACTGCTGTGTGTTATGGCACCTGATTTTTTTTTAAATTGGAGTTGGAACTCCAGCCGAATATCGGGAGCCCATATTCTAATTTCGCAAGGATAAGGGATCTGGTGATGTTTACAAGTGTGTTAATGTGGATTGTAGAAAATTTGGAGCTAAGAAATCGTATAATGTTAAGTCTGGCTTCTAAGCTTAATCTGAGTTGAGAACAATGTTGATTAAAGTTAAATTTTGAGTCAAAAACAATTCCAAGAATTTTAAGTTCATTTACGTTTTCAATAATGATATTTTTATACGATAGACTACTGGTATTGGAGTTACAATGATGTTTTCTGCAAATATGTAATAGCTTGCATTTATTGGTAGACAGCGTGGCACCCGACAAGTTTCCCCAGTCGTGTATGTCTTTTAGGATCTCTGTTAAGGTGCTGTTTACATTGTTTATGTCTTTGAGCTTTGTATAAATTATAGCATCGTCTGCGTAAATAGCTAGCTGTATATTTTTATGTCTTAAGATTGTTGTATTTAGTTTTTCGAATGCTATAATAAATAACACGACTGAAAGAGGGGAACCTTGTGGGATGCCATTGTGGAGCAAGTTACGGTCAGAGTATGTATTATTGACCCGAACTCTGAATGAGCGTCGTGTCATAAAGGCCTTTACAGCGGTAAAGGACTTTGGACCGACCCCCCAAAGCTCAAGCTGGTCTAGAACGGCATGTACACCCACGCGATCAAACGCCTTTTCGAAATCAGTTCCCAAAACAGAGACGTGATTTCTAGTTGAAAGCGCGTCTGACGCGAAATGTTGGAATTGCAAGAGTGCGTCCATGGTGTTTTGTTTGCGCTTAAAGCCAACCTGGTTATGAGAGATAAGGTTGTTTCTGTTAATAAACCACATGAGACGACGGGCTAATATTTTTTCAAATAGCTTGCTGAAGCAAGAGAGCAATGAAATTGGCCTAAAGCTGGTAACGTCAAGGGTCGGTTCATTGGGCTTATGTACTGGAATAATGGTTGCACTTGACCAGGTGTGGGGGTACATGCCATTGTCGAGGATCGAGTTGTATATTTTCAGGAGACCATGTTTGATATTGGGGGGGTAGGTTTTTTATAATTGGATATGAAATCCTGTCGACACCGGGGGTTTTACCCTTGGTTTGTGCAAGTGCAGCTTCAAGTTTTATCGAAGTAATGGGAATATCCAGATGTCTAGCAGAAGCCGTTAAGGGGGCGTAATTTGCCGACAGCTTAAGGTTTTTTCTGAAAATATATTCCTGCGAAAAGTTTTGATCGCTTGAAGAACTGGACCAGTATGTGGCAAGTGCCTCAGCAATGTCTTTAGATGATGTGAGTAGTCCTTGGCTGCAAGGTAATGATTTTAAGGTGGAGGTGGGAGTACCAGTTAAAGTTTTAATATCTGCCCAGATTTTTTTGTGGTTGACAATGGTGATATGTTGCTAGTAAAGTCAGTTAGTGATTTCCTTTTTGCGTTTTTTGCTTCTTTCTTGAAAATAGCCTTGGCTTTTTTATATGCGATTAGATTAGGGATAGTTAGGTTGTTTTTGTATACCACCCAAAGTGCTTGCTTTTTAGTACGGAGTTTAGTAAGGTTGGGATTCCACCAGGCTATCTTAGCCTTGCGTGGCACCGATTTTGTTTGCGGTATTGAGCAGTTGGCTGCGCTTCTTACTGCTTTAGTGACAATAGCAACTTCCTGGTTAATGTTGTTGAGATCTTTATTTACCGAGTATGAGGTCAGTTGACTGCGAAATTTAACCCAGTTGGCAGCATCAGTTTTGTATTTTGGAGGGCAGGTGATTTTTTCTCTAATGAGATTTGTGGTAAAAGTGGTAAGGATCGGAAAATGATCGCTACCATGCAATGAATTTGTCGCAATCCATTGGCACCGGTGTGCGTTTTGAAGGGAAACTATTGTGAGATCCACATGAGTGAAAGAGCAATGGGATGAAAAGTGCGTGGGGGAACCGTCATTAAGTATAACAAGATTCGAATTAGCGATAATTTTTTCAATTTTTTTTCCACGGGAATTTGTGGAGTTGGATCCCCAGACATTACTCCAAGAGTTGAAGTCCCCGACAAGTATGAGTGGAGTAGTATTTTGAATGGTCAGAGGGAGCAATTCGGCTGCAGAGAAATTCTGGCAAGGTGGTATGTAGCAATTGGTAATGGTTATTCTTGGGTCGATCTCTAGCTGCAATGAGTCGCAGAGTATGGAGGAGTTTAATCCAATGTATTTGTGTGGGATATGGCGTTTGATTAAGAAGCCAATCCCTTGTTTGGATCTTGTGTTATTTGCAAGATTTTTAAAGTATCCGTTGTAAGATTTGGGGAAAATTATATTTTTGGAGTTATATGGCAAGTGGGTTTCTTGTATACATATAACATCCGGGTTCATGTCGTTTATAAGAATAGTTAGTTCGTGGTAATTATTTATATATCCGTTCAAATTCCATTGAACTATTTTAACAGACATTGGAAAAGAAGAGAAAAGATGTTTTATGTATACAGGAGAAGAGAATGGAAGAGATTGATTAAGTATCAGCAGCTCCCATTTCCACTTCTGAGTCGCTTGAGCTTGAAGAAATTTTTTGCAAGAAGTTGGTAGAAGATAAGAGAGTTGTTTGATAAGAGAGGTTTGGCCTAATTTTGTTTTGCGTGGTCTTTACTTGTGTTTTCATTTCGTTGTTTATTGTTATCCAGAGATAACGATTTGGAGTATGCTGGAGTGTTGGAGAGGGGTTTTGGAGTGGAGAGGGGGGTAGATTGATGTGATAAGGCGTTTGTTGTTTTGGTGCTGCTAACGGCATTGGAACCGATATTTGTGGGTTCTGCTTTGTTTATGGGTCTTTGAGAGACAGTGTTTGCGGTAGCCGCGGAATAACTTAGAGCAGAGGTTGATGGTAATTGTGATAGTTGTTTTGTAATGTGCGGGCTTCGCGCATGCTGCATTTGTTTCTTGTTTTGATTTTTAAGATTTCTTTTTGCTCTTGATATTTTTTGCATGAAGGTGAAGAGGCCGCATGCTCTTCTTGACAATTGGCACATTGTGTTCGTGTGCAGTTTACAGGGGAATGGGGGGGTAGATTGCAATTCTGACAGGATGGTGGGCTCTTGCAATATTTAGCCGTATGGCCGAGTATTTGGCAGGTCTTGCAGCGCATTGGGTTAGGTATGTATTCTCTAACTCTTACGTTGTTCCATGTTATGTTTATTTTGCTAGGGAGCGTGTATAGGTCGAAAGTCAATAGGATTACCCCTGATGGCTTGGAGACACCGTCAATGTTGAATTTGTAAATTGACGTGACGTGTTGTGCCTTGAGCTCATCAATAATTTCCTTGTCAGGTACGTTATTGAGATATGGTGCATAAATGGTGCCTTTGACGTTGTTGAGAGACTCATGGAGTTTGCAGGTGATTTCACAAATGCTTGTTAGCTCCTTTGTTTTTAAGAATTTATCTGCTATAGCGCTGCTCTTTACTAAGATGAGTAGACTACCATCGCGGAGAGTTGAAATGGATATTGTCTCTTTGCTAATGAGGTTGATTGCTCTATACACAGCGAAGCAGGAGTATTTTTTTTTTTAATTTTTTTTTTTTTCCTAGTGCTACAAGTGTTATTACATACTTATATATTAGTGCACTAGTCACATTGTTTTATCATTAACTTTATATTATATGTTATAGCCTATCTTATATTTAACTCTTCAATAGCAGTTTTCTTTTCACAATACGTAACATGTCAAAGATTATTTTCTTTTCAATTTTCAATTAAATAATTATGGTATTACATAATTTTAATTATTATTTTATTATTAAACAATTAATTGTGTCTTAAAACTATAGAATTTTTGTTAGTTTTATGTGCTTAAGTGTGCTTTCAACTTAATTTTAAACAGAGGTGCGCTCTTGGTACTTTTTAAATCTGTTGGTAATTGGTTCCAGAGTCGAACAGCAGAGACGTAAAATTGCCTGCTTGAGCAGGCCAGTTTGGTACGAAAACTAATTAGGTTATTTACTCTTTCCGATGTAGTAAAACTTAAGATATCGAACAAATAGTCAGGTTGCAGCCCATACACGTATTCAGTTATTGGTTTTTCTATATTTGTTGCGGACAGCGTAATGAATTTTGGGTTTTGGGTGGCAACTTCAGGGAGTTCTGGGAAATCAAGTGGAATTCTTTGATATTGTTTTCTTTTTTTTGTTTTTGGGCTTTGACTCAGTAGGGAAAACTGGTTTTCCCTAAGATTTGGGGGCCTTGCGGCCATGATAGCGTATTTTGTGTTTTTACTTTTTATGCAAACGAAAATTAACACGTGCGCAAGAAAGAAGTGTGAGATGTGAACCGATTAAAGAGAGAAGGCTATGACTTTGACTTGACGAGCTTATCAGCGATGACGTCTGTACCCGTGAAGAGTTATTCGGCGACTGAACAAAAATCTTAAAATTGGTAGTTTGCTTAAATTGCTAAAAAAAATATTTACAAATTGCTAGTTTTGTGGCTAATAGCATTATAAAAATAAAAGTTGCAAATTTTTTGAAAAGTTGCCAGATCTAGCAACTAAATTGCTAAACTGGCTGCACTGTTCCTACTAGAAATAGGCGGCTGTGTCCCTGTTCATATAGGTTGCTCATCACATTGGGTGTGTCTTTTAACCACATAGCTTTTTTTTGTTTGTGTTAAATGACTCATTTCAAACGCTTCAAGCAAAAATACGTTTTATTTTAATGTGAAAGTCTCTGTAAATTTAAGATATATATATAATGATAAGTTGAATTACCCCAAGTGGAAAATCCTTATATTGCGGGAATCCATAAATTAACGTTCAATACAAAATTTGTATATTGTTTAAAATTATTTTAATCCCAAAACTATGATTATATTGTTATTGTGCAATGTTCGTCCGATCTTCTACAGACCTGAAACTTTGCAGATATCTTGGCCTATCTGTTCGTCATCCAAATTGTCAATTGGCGTTACGCCCACTGGGAGGCTGGGAGCTCAACAAATTGTCGATTCCACTCTGGGCTATCTCGATAAGACACACATATTTCCCGCATTTAAGCTTCAAGGGAGTATAACCGGTTGAAAGATCGCTGTTAACTTCCTCCAAAGATATGCATCAAAAGTTTCAATGCCACGGAATTGAGCTTGAGTCACCAAATTTGGCTGGAGGAAATCTTGTGACATCCTAAAAAATTTGGGTGCCCAACCTACTTCAGCATCCCCAGATTTTAAGCACAGAAACTAATATGTACATATATCTCTCATGTTTTTATGCTAGAGCCAATTTGGTCTGAAAATTGCTGGAAACTTCCTCTCTCTCTCAAAATTTTTGATGACACGCCCACTCCTGCTGCCTCCAGTCCCTGACATTTAGTTTTTTGCGTTAATGTAATGTATGTATGTTAGGAATTACCAGTTGACACGTTTTGAGTGATACAACTGATCGAACCACGAACTATCCATTTTGAATAGCATTTACGTGAAATCAACACCTAGCTGGAACACAGCGAAATAAGCAAAATAACTCCTGAATAAATTAAATTCGGTTAAAACAAGCCAGAAAATTTTCGATAATTTGAAAAAAATAAGACATTTATAAAATGTGCCTTAAAAAAGTCTGTCATCAACTTGAAAAATCATTAAATCGACGCAATGCTGGTCACAGTCAAAAATGCCAGTGATACTGGGAAATTAAGAAGCGTGCAACTCAAACATGTTCGCTAGCAGCCGAATGCCGATGCATGTAAGAGACTCGGAGGCAAACCAATTTTTTGAGCACAGTATACAAGGGGCAGCTCGCGTAAACCGTTCACAATCAGTTCGAAACAGCTATCTGCCCGTCGACGGTCGTTCGTTTGCTCGGCGTAACAAGCAATAGCATTGAATAAATTTATATATATATATGTATATGTACATATGTCTTAATATACATGTATAAAATTAGTTTTGTCATATACAAGGCGAAGAAATACGATGAAAAGCAACACGCGGCATAAATAAGCAGAAAAGTGTGTGTTTAAATAATATAGTGAATTAAATGGTTAGCAGAAATATAAAAAAGAAACATGTTTACATGTTTAATGCAAATGCTACAAGTCAACAAATCCATAAGCACTCACAATACGTCATATGTATAAAAAACTTTAAATTTGCACCGCCACACTTTTGACCAAGACCGACTGATATACACTTACATATGTATCTTATACTTTGCAATTTTGCAGTAGTTCCGTTGTCTTGTTTTGCGCGAAAGTAAAAACTACCTGCAAGACTTGGCAACTCCCGAGAAACCAGTTTTGTGAATGAGTTGAGTGGCCATTACTTTTGTTTTGGTTAGTTTTCATCATTTTTGTAGTCAATGTTGTTTGTTGTTTCTTTTTTATACTCTTATACAGAAGGCAAAGAGTATATTTCTTTTGTGCATGGTAAAAGTAACAAGGTGAGCTAAATATTGACAACAGATAAAAGGAATGAGAGTGGAAAAATACCATTATTTTTGTTAGCAAAAAAAAAAAAAAAATTAAATATGTATTACTATTCTGCTATATTGCTCATTTTGGACTCGCATCACTAAGAACAGCTGACCGAATTGGCCCTTTGATATTCTTGAAAGTTACATCATGTTTTTGTGCTATGCCCGTAATAATGTCTGCCTATTCCTATGTATTAAGGCGCATTACTTCGTTCATGTCTAAGTCAGAAAAAAAGTATGAGATCTCTTACCGATTTTGATACCATGTTGATAACTGCCGCTCCCAGCCCATCACATTTTTAAAGAGGGAATGCGTATGTCTTCCACGGCTTATGAGCTGGTGTGAGAGTATAGTCGTTTTGCGGAAATGTATGTACGGGCAGAAAGAAACAACTCCAAATCAATAAAGGTGGCTTCTACGAATTTTTGGCGCCACGATTTCAGTGTAGATTCTAATGGAACTCGACATAATATGACGCAAAGCTCAAATTAAATATTTCGATACCTCGCTTAGTTTTTGATATATCAATACTATAATATCTAAAAATAAACATATCTTTTATTTATGAAATTAAATAGGCGACTGTTGATTGCAAAAAAAATAATGCTTTATTAATAATAAAAACATATCAAAAATTATATTGTTCCATAATATGTAACAGTTAATATAATAAGTGCGCAATCGTTAAACTGCAGTTAAGTGCGTAAACATAAGCAAATTTTAGTGCAAACGCAGCTCAATAACAAGAAAAATAGTATAACGAATACTAAAAAGCACGAAATACAGTATGCTGATGCACAGCACACCGACCACATCGACTGCCACGATGACCAACTCATCCTCTTCGGCGACACCCACGCCAGGCTCTACTTCCTCCAACAATAGCGCCATGCTGGAGATGCTGCAAGAACAGCAACAGCTGCAACAACGACTTCAGCTATTGCATACAACAACAAATAATTGTTGCCGACCACTCTCGCGTGCGCCGTCCATACTGGACAGTCCAACGCTAGCGCGTGTGGAACGCGCCCGGCTCCGCCTAGAGCAGCAGGAACGCGAACGTGAACGCAGCATAACAAGCAGCACAGCAACGACCATTAACCGTGAGAAAAGCCTCGATTGTAGCATGTTGGAACCAAAGGTGAGTTTGGTCCTCAAAAAACACATATATACATAGCGCACACAGCCACTGCAGTCCGAGGAACACACGATTTTTTCTTCACCATAATTCATCATGTTTAACAGTGGCGAAATTAACATTGATCGATCGATCGATTCTCAAAATCAATTCAAGAATCTATTCTCATAATTAATTCAAGAATCAGATCGAACCAATATTAATTTATCGATTCAATAACCAATTCTTAGTCCGTTTCATACATAATTTTAAAAAGAATATAGAATCGTTTAGAATGAGATATTTATACTTTGTTGACTTTTCAAAAAAGTTGTATTTTTATACCCTTAACCCATAAAATGGGTAAGTAAGGGTGTAATGGTTTTGTGCAAAAGTATTTAGCTGGCAGAAGGAAGCACCTCCGTTCCCATAAAGTATATATATTCTTGATCAGCATCAACAGCCAAGACGATATAGCCATGTCCGTCCGTCTGTCTGTCCTTCTGTCTATCTGTCTGTCTGTCTTTCTGTATGAACGCGTGGACCTCAGAGACTACAAGTGTAAAAATGAGGGTTTAAATAATGGGTTACGATAGAACTTTTCTGAAAATTTCGTCCAAATCGGTTAAGAAACACCGGAGATATCGAACTTAATCGATTGGAGCTAAGTCAGTATACCAAAGTCTTACATAAATTTAATTTACTCTATCTTCTAGTCGGGCTCTCCCGACTAGAGCCTTCGTACTTGTTTAACTTTACTTTTTTGCACATGCATGGCCGTTCGCAGTTGCGTTGACCCGGCCTAGAATCGTAAAATGAAGATATTACTTTTAAAACAAGTAAATCCAAAAAAAAATTTGAAGACATGCTTTTATACGCTTTCCTGCATACATATTTAATCGATAGCTTAAAAAAGTTTATATAATAAAAAAATAAATAAATAAAAAAAGATGTGACTCGGTCAGAGGTCGAACCTACGACCTTCGGCCTGTGCAGCGGCAGTCATCTCTCTATGTCACCAAAGCTCAGTCAAATTAGTAAGTTAAGCTAAAGAGAAAACTGGTTTTCGTGGTTTTTACAACTTTAAAAACATGTACATACATATTGTCATCTGAAACTCATCTTTAGTGCAAATTTCAGAGCTCTAGCTAGTCGGTAACATGGTGAAAATTTGGTTACAAGAATCCAGTACAAACAAACAAACAAACAGACAGACAAGTAAAGTTAAATAAAAGCATGTAAAAAGAGTGAAACTGATCAATATTGTTTAGATTTACTACAACTTTAAATAGACTTAAAATTTTATGACACTTTTTTTCATGAAACCATAATGACATTGACATGTTTTCCTGTTAATTATTTTTAATAATAACCAATTATTTTTAAATAACAGTCAGACGCAACCGACTGCGGTACACTCGATAACTGTTTAAGAACGGCGTGATTGCAAAGTGGTACGGATGCAATAGGGGTGTACGCTGCCCTTAAAGATTATCTGATGCAGATGGGGATGCCACTTAATTACTTAATTTGGTGACTGTAGCTCAAAAACGGTGAAAGATACACGCATTCCCGTTTTTAAAGAGGTTGTGCGGCGTGATGCATAGTTTAGGGGCGTGGCTTAATTTTTTTTACAGATCTGTGGGATGTCAACAGCTTCTTCCTACAAAATGTTGTGACTAGAATATAAAAAATATACCCATATCAGTTTTTAAAAGTTCGAGGAGAGGGCTGAAGGCAGTTTGGGCGTGGCATCCAAAGTTTTGATGCAGATCTTTGGTGGTTGTTAGCAGCTGCCTTCCTACCAATATTCGTGATTCTAGATCAAATAATGTAAAAGATTCAAGCATTCCCGTTTTTATTGAAACGTTGGGCGGCTAAAAGTTTTTTTTTTTTCTTGGCACCAAATTTGGTAACTCTTGCTCAAAACCTCTGGAAGATTCCGAATTCGATGTGCGGGGTCAAAAAAAGTTACGTTGATACAGTTGGGCAGACACCATGACGGACATTGTACAAACCCAATATACTCCTTACCTTCGGTATTGAGTATAAAAACAAATATTACTATAAATAGTTAACCAAACAACAACCAGAGAACAAGTTTTTTCATGAATAAAAGCATTGTAGCATTTGACAGCAAGCATTGCACACGGTAAAGAATTGGACAATCGTTTTTATTTTGGAACTCAAACAGGTACCAAAACTATCCCATAAGCAAATGCAAAAAGAAAGAAAGGAAAAAGGAAAAAACGTGAAGTTCTTACGTAGCAAAGTTCTGTGATATGGCAGGGAAGAATTTAAACTTATTTATTTAAGTTGTTTAAGAATTTATGTTAGGGTTTTAGTTTAAAGTGTCTTAAAATTTTGAAAAAGTAGAATATAGATTAAAGCCAAGATTGGGTTTCTGCGACTAATGTGGGCTGGGAAATCGATACATAGACATATGTCCCACCCATTCCGCCCACAACCCTCCCGCATTTTGAAATCAGAAACGCCTTTATCTTTCACACCAAATTTGGTACCAAAAAAGATATTTTGATGCATATCTTGGGGGACATCATCAGCGAAAGCTTCCTAAGATATGGAGATTTCCGATTTGAAAAAGCGGGAGGTGTGTGTGGGTGTGGCATCAAAAGTTTTGATGCAGATCTCTGTGGGATGTCACTAGCTACCTCCCCATCTCTAGCTCAAAAACTTTTGAACATGCCAGTGGGCGTCACATAAAATTTTTTGATTCAGTTTTTTGGATGACGTCTTGGCACCAAAGTTTGCAAATGCAGCTTACTGAGTTTATAAAAAAAAATTTATTGTGATATAGACCAAATATTTTGTGAAATCAGTTATCGTCTTAGTTTGAGAAACATAAGGTTATTTATATTCTAACATATGAATTTCAGCTATGAATGCTTTAAATCAGTAGTAAAATAGGCCGCCAAAAAAAGGTCAAAGTCTAATTGTTTCATATCCCTTGGTTATTATCTGCAGTAAGACTTTAAGTTGTTGACATTGTGGTCTTATCATGCTCAAAGCATAAGCTCTTTAAATTCCGCTCTTATTCTGTTCGTAGTGTTTGCTTACACTCTACATTTAAGTACAATTAATAAGCTCTTTTCGAAAGAGCTCAATTTCTTTTTACTCAATTTAAAACGTAAACGTTTGAATATTTTAATCAATACGCTACTCAGTGAGCCGTTTTATAGATAAGATAATAAGATAAGATACCACTCTGTTATACCCTGTACCAATGTAGAGGGAAAATGGTTTTGTGCAAATGCCCGTCGGTTTGTTTGTATGAAAGCGTCGATCTCGCAGACTTTCAGAGCTACAAACTTGAGATTTGGGATTTTAGTTCGTGTATACCATCAATATGGTGGCGAGTTTAATCGATCTACTTACAAAAAAAAAAAAAAAAACCGTAACTGTTTTATTGATGAACATTTAATAAAAGCTATGTTCACTTTCTGAAAACTGTTTAAGAATTATATCGGCTAAAAACAGCTTGTTTGCCTATTTTTGTTTGCATTTTTGCATTATATTTAATTACTCTTTTATAGTATTTGCCGACCACAAAATGGAGCTTCTGAACGGCCCTTTACTGCAATAAATTATTAAAGTTTTTTTTTTTGAAAGTATAATTCATTGTTTTATAATATAGAATTATAAAAGAAATGCTAAGAATAATCTGAATATTCTCAAAGCAAATCTACCGTATGATTTTGAGACCCTCAAAAACTGTTAAGAACGTAAATTTGTCTTTTTGCTATTAATTGCGTAAAACATTTCCGCCGTTTTCCCACTGCTGTCGCAGTTGTTGCTAAATGATTATGATGATTTTAGACAGGCAATATGTATAAAAGGTCTATGTATTTGTGTATGAATGCATATTTATATCTGGTTTACGCTTCCTAGCTCTGGTTTAATCTAGTTTTTGAACATCGTCTGTAACTTAAGCAGAAGGAACACATAAAATCAATGTTGTAGTTCCTTGTGTCATTTTACTAGTTAAGAATGTGAGTTGCTGGGTGGTGGGTGCATTGAACTCAATACGGCACAACGCTTTAAAAGACCTTACGACGAGAAAGCTCATAATTAGTCACACTTCATAAGCCATTGGCCATTAAAGTAAAGTTTTCGCCCGTTAGTGTCTACGCGCAATATAAGCATACCAAAAGCAGAGTGCAACAAAAAATGGAAAAAGTTTATAACGAAAGAAGTTAACAAAGCTATAAGTAAGACGCGCTAGGCTAATTACAGATGGGGACAACAAAAAAAGCTAACTCAACCGCTCAACAGCTAACTTAAAGCTCATGAAAGGAAAGCAAACCTGGGCAAAGCATGAAAGAGTGCTCAAGTTTAAAGAACTGCGATAAAATAAACTCTGAAACTAAATTCTTTGCAACTATCATGACACTATTGGGCTAAGTCATACAACTGTACGATATCGTTGTGTTTTTATACTCGATACCGAAGGTAAAGAGTATATTGGTTTTGTGCAATGTCCGTCATGGTGTCTGTCCGTCTGTCCGTCTGTCCGTCCGTATGTGTGCAAGTTTTTTCCACACCCTTCAAGCTAGAGACTTGAAACTTTCCAATTCTCTTTATCTATGTGATAGTATATTAAAGTGTGAAGATTGGGGTTCTACGATAACTGGGGGGCTGGCAAATCGATAAATTCGATAACTCAAAAACGATAAATCCGCATATTTCACACACCCTTACAGCTAGAACTACCAAATTTGGTAAGAAGATAGCTACTAGCAACCCCCAAAAAACTGGATCAAAAATTTTGGAGCCACGCCCCCCCATTCCGCCCCCAGACCCCCACGCATTTAGAAATCAGAAAAGCCTATATCTCCCACAGTTTTTTAGCTAGAGTCACCAAATTTGGTGCCAAGATAGATGATGATGACCCCCCAAAAACTGCATCAAAATTTTGGATGCCACGCCCACCAATACCGCCTAGCCACCCCCATCTGCCCCAACGCTTCGTCAAAAACGGGAATGCGTGTATATTCCAGAGTAGTGGAGCTAGAGCCACCAAATTTGGCAGGAAGATAGCTGGCAACGACCCCCAACAATCTGCATCAAAGTTTTGGAGCCTAGCCCATCCATTCCGCCCCCCTTTCCCAACCTTATACAAACTTTTAGCTAGAGTCACCAAATTTGGTATGAAGGTAGCATTTGACATTCCACAAGGATCTGCAGCAAAAATTTGGATGCCACGCCCAACCATACCGCCCCCAGCCCCCCTTTCCCCACTTTATACAAACTTTGAGCTAGAGTCACCAAATTTGGTATGAAGGTAGCAATTGACATCCCACATGGATCGGCAGCAAAAATTTGAATGCCACGCCCACCCATACCGCCCCAAGCCCCATAGCCCCCCTGTCACCACCTTTTACATGCTTCGAACTAGAGTCACCAAATTTGGTATGAAGGTAGCATTTGACATTCGACAAGGATCTGCAGCAAAAATTTGGATGCCACGCCCAACCATACCGCCCCCAGCCCCAAAGCCCCCCTCTCCCCACCTTATACAAACTTTGAGCTAGAGTCAACAAATTTGGTATGAAGGTAGGATTTGACATTCCACAAGGATTTGCAGAAAAAATTTGGATGCCACGCCAAACCATACCGCCCCCAGCCCCCCTTTCCCCACTTTATACAAACTTTGAGCTAGAGTCACCAAATTTGGTATGAAGGTAGCAATTGACATTCCACAAGGATCTGCAGCAAAAATTTGGATGCCTCGCCCAACCATACCGCCCCCAGCCCCAAAGCCCCCCTTTCCCCACTTTATACAAACTTTGAGCTAGAGTCACCAAATTTGGTATGAAGGTAGCATTTGACATTCCACAAGGATCTGCAGCAAAAATTTGGATGCCACGCCCAACCATACCGCCCCCAGCCCCCCTTTCCCCACTTTTACAAACTTTGAGCTAGAGTCACCAAATTTGGTATGAAGGTAGCAATTGACATTGCACAAAGATCTGCATCAAAAATTTGGATGATATTCCACCCATACCGCCCCCAGCCCCCCTTTCCCCACTTTATACAAACTTCGAGCTAGAGTCACCAAATTTGGTATGAAGATAGCAATTGACATCCCACATGGATGGATCAAAATTTTTAATACTGGTATCGAGTATACCGCAGTCGGTTGCGTCCGACTGCAACGTTTCCACTTGTTATTTAATTTAATTTTACCAAAATATTCTATCGATTTCTCAACCCCGCAGTGTGTGTCGAAGCTTAACTTAAACACTTAAAGTTTGAAAAAGAGATGGGATCGGAAAAGAAATTGCTTCCCATCCCATCCCGTCGCGAAACCAAATTCGCTTTTACCATCCCGATTGTCCCGAAAAATTTTGTGTCCATCACACGGGTCCCGACATTATCCCGAAAATTTTTTTTTTCATATAGGTGTGTATATATGTATTTTTTAAAATATAATCTTACTTAAAATTTAAATTTTTGTTTAAAAACAATTTTCTCTCAATCCATCATTTTGATCCATCCATGTGGGATGTCAATTGCTATCTTCATACCAAATTTGGTGACTCTAGCTCGAAGTTTGCATAAAGTGGGGAAAGGGGGGCTGGGGGCGGTATGGTTGGGCGTGGCATCCAAATTTTTGCTGCAGATCCTTGTGGAATGTCAAATGCTACCTTCATACCAAATTTGGTGACTCTAGCTCGAAGCATGTAAAAGGTGGTGAAAGGGGGGCTATGGGGCTTGGGGCGGTATGGGTGGGCTTGTCATTCAAATTTTTGGTGCAGATCCTTGTGGAATGTCAAATGCTACCTTCATACCAAATTTGGTGACTCTAGCTAAAAGTTTGTATAAGGTTGGGAAAGGGGGGCGGAATGGATGGGCTAGGCTCCAAAACTTTGATGCAGATTGTTGGGGGTCGTTGCCAGCTATCTTCCTACCAAATTTGGTGGCTCTAGCTCCACTACTCTGGAATATACACGCATTCCCGTTTTTGACGAAGCGTTGGGGCAGATGGGGGTGGCTAGGCGGTATTGGTGGGCGTGGCATCCAAAATTTTGATGCAGTTTTTGGGGGGTCATCATCATCTATCTTGGCACCAAATTTGGTGACTCTAGCTAAAAAACTGTGGGAGATATAGGCTTTTCTGATTTCTAAATGCGTGGGGCTGGGGGCGGGATGGGTGGGCGTGGCTCCAAAACTTTGATGCAGTTCTTTTGGGGTCGTTACCAGCTATCTTCCTACCAAATTTGGTGGCTCTAGCTCCACTACTCTGGAAGATACACGCATTCCCGTTTTTTACGAAGCGTTGGGGCATCTGGGGGCGGCTAGGGCGGTATTGGTGGGCGTGGCATCCAAACTTTTGGTGCAGTTTTTGGGGGGTCATCATCAGCTAATTTGGCACCAAATTTGGTGGCTCTAGCTTAAAAACTGTGGGAGATATAGGCTTTTTTGACTTTAAAATGCGGGGGGTCTGGGGGCGGAATGTGGGAGCGTGGCTCCAAAATTTTTGATGCAGTTTTTTGGGGGTAGCTAGTAGCTATCTTCTCACCAAATTTGGTAGTTCTAGCTGACAGGATGTGCGAAATATGTGGATTTATCGGTTTTGAGTTATCGAATTTATCGATTTGCGAGCCCCCCAGTTATCGTAGAACCCCAATCTTGACCCTTTAAGTTACTATCCAATAGATAAAGAGAATTGGAAAGTTTCAAGTCCCTAGCTTGAAGGGTGTGGAAAAAACTTGCACACATACGGACGGACAGACGGACAGACACCATGACGGACATTGCAAAAAACCAATATACTCTTTACCTTCGGTATCGAGTATAATAAAATAGAGGTTTGCATTTTTTTTGTTCCGTTTGCTAATAAAATTTATAATATAAATATTATAAAAGTTTTGGATGTTCAAGATGTATGTCCAAACCACACTGTGTTCTCACCATCACTTTTAAACCAGAGGAAATATATTTTTGTCGAAGCCCAACATAATTCCACCCAACAGCATTCGACAAAATAAAAACGTTTGTTGGGCTGTTTTGCTTGTTGGATTCAGTGTGCGCAGCTCCATAAGCAACCGTGTAATGTTCGTCACGAACACTTGTATAAAGATGTTGGTTGGGTTCGGTGTGCGCAGCCCGCATGGAACTCTATAGAAAAACGGCTTTCGACAATGTTCGCTCGGCCATAAGATGGTGTGCGGCCGGCCATAAGATGCAATGGATTCATGTTCGGTTCGACAAAAAAAAAAAAAAAACGCTTAATGACGTTTTGCTGGCTCCGGTGTGCGGCCAGCCTTATGCTTAAAATAATTATTTATTTCTTCATCTATGTCGTCTTCCTTTTCGGGTTGCAGTGCACAGAACGTCAAAAACCTTTGTGATAAGTAATAATGTTTAATTTTTCCCACACATCAGCTTTTGAGGAAGAATTTAGAGAGACAATTTTCACATTTTTTTTTTTTGCAATTATTGGAAAATTTCAATTGGCGTTGCCATAGCTGCACCAACTATTGGAAAAGAGTGACCGAGGTTCGTAATAGTGAAAATACATCTAAATGCTTCTATTTATTGCACATGCGATATATCGTGTCACTAAAAAATGCCATCGGTGGGTAATTTCGATAAATACAGAAAATTAATCGAATACATTTTGTTTGAAGTCCCTACTGATTTTTGGTTCCCGGCAGGTTTACCGGGACTCGTGGGAATTTCAATCACTTATCCCGACTTTCACGGATTTCTTAAAATCGTTCCCATTCCGCCCGATCCCGATCATTTTTTTCGGGACCCGCGGGATTCTCGAAAATCCCGACGTATATAGCATGTACAATATGCGATGGCTCCTTTGAAATCAGATTGTTAAAACTTGGTACAACATGATTTTGACCTATTTCGTCTTTGGCTATGGCCTAAATTGTGCGTAGTTGGAGCAGAAGGATGCAGTTAAAGTTGACTGAAATGGTTGTCTAAAGGAGAAATAGTTAGTACTGCGTACTACATGCCTTACCTTACTTCAATCTTCAAAATCTCCGGTGTTTCTATACCAATTTAGATGAAATTTTTTTAATAATCTTTATTTTCTCTAAAGTTTTTAAATCAAGTTACGCAATTTTTAAAATCAAAAATTTGTTTTTATAGCTTATATGTGCATATCGGAAACCTGAGAACTACCGATAATGTAAAACAAACTTGACCTGCGCGTGGTATATAAAAAAGTATTGAAAATCTGTGAAATTTTCATTGAAATTGGTAAAAAACCAACGAAAATATCGAAGATTAGAGTACATACAAACAATGATTGTAGACGTAGGTTCAGAGTATGTTTTAGTCGAGCTGTCTCGCCTAGAGCTTTCTTCTTTTTTTTTAGAATCGACAATAACTTCACTTCCTTGACACCACACCCTGTCTTTTGTATAACTCACTCGGAACACAGCGTTTTTTGCATATAATATATATAGTTTAAAAAAACACTAAAACAAAAAAACGCTTTTTATAAACATTGAACTTCAAATTTAAAAAATAATTTTTAAAATAAGTTTAAACAATAATGTTCAAAAAATTCTTGTATCTCCGCTTTTTCATTATCATACCAGAATTTTTCGAACATTATTGTTTTAAGCTTATTTTTACATGCTTTTATTTAACTTGACTTGTCTGTTTGTTTGTCTGTTTTTACCGGATTCTTGTCATCACACTATCACAAAGTTCCCGACTAGCTGGAGCTCTAAAATTTTCACCAAAGATGTGTTTCAGATGACAATACATGTTTTTAAAGTTTTTGGGACTATAAAATATGTAATAATCACGAAAACCAGTTTTCTCATTTGTTTACATTACTTATTTGACTATTTTAATTGACAAGCTCTGGTGGCATTGAGAGAAGACAGCCGCCCCACAGGCCGAAGGTCGTGGGTTCGATCTCCGACCGAGTCATACATATTTTTTATTTTTATTATTTTATTATATAAAATTTTTAAAACAATCGATTACATATGTATGCAACAATGTGCAGTTTTTGGGGGTCATCATCACTTATCTTGGCACGAAATTTGGTGGCTCTAGCTCAAAAACTGACGGAGAAATAGGCATTTCTGATTGCAAAATGTGGGGGGCTGGGGGCGGAATAGGTGGGCGTGGCTCTAAAACTTTGATGAATTTTTTCTGGGGGTCGTTGCCAGCTATCTTCCTACTAAATTTGAAAAAACACGCATTCCCGTTTTTGACGAAGCGCTGGGGCGGATGGGGGCGGCTAGGGCAGTATTGGTGGGCGTGGTATCCAAACTTTTGATGCAGTTTTTAAGGGGCCGTCATGACCTATCTTGGCACCAAATTTGGTGGGAGATATAGGCTTTTTGACTTTAAAATGCAGGAGGGCTGGGGGCGGAATAGGTGGGCGTGGCTCCAAAGTTTTTGATGCAGTTTTTTGGGGGTTGATAGTAGCTATCTTCTTACCAAATTTGGTAGTTCTAGCTGTAAGGATGTGCGAAATATGTGGATTTATCGGTTTTGAGTTATCGAATTTATCGATTTGCCAGACCCCAGTGATCGTAGAAGTAGTAGGGAACTGGGGGTTCTACCCCAAAGGGATGCCGACAATTTATGACCCCATTAATTTTTATGACCCTTTTATCGCCCCCTTGATCTTTGACCCTTTTTTTTCATAATTTATGACCCTTTTTTTCCCACGATCATGTCCCTCCTTTGATTAGCCTAATGTGGAGAACAAAGGATTAACATTCCTAGGCCACCACTTTACCAGCAGCATCTGTGAGAATTAGTGATCAGCGGAACAGGTTTGGTTATTTACCTAACTAGTGTGAGAGTCAATTGTGCGCGTATTTGACGTGCGTTGCATTGTAAACCTGTTTATGGTCATGAGGTGCAGTGTGCACAGGAAGAAAGGATAGATAAGAGAGAGTCGAGAGGGCGCCTGTTTGACGTGCGTTGCATTGTTAACCTAAAAGCAAGCAATCATGAATGAATGTTTATGTTCATGAGTAGTAGTGATCAAAGGATCTGGAATCGAGAGGACGCCTCTTTGACGTGCGTGGCATTATAAACCTGCAACACACGTCAAAAAATGAATGTTTATGATCATGAGTAGCAGTGTGCAAAGGAAGAAAGGATAGATAATAGAGAAAATCAAACGCTTGTTCGATTTACTGGGGTTCTGTGAACAAGGCATGGGAATTTTCCTACGCAGCAGCAGCACCAGCAGCAGCAGCGGCAGCGGCAGGATCAATACATTGCTTCTAAACAAGAGTATTGATACTTGTTGATTAAGATTAAAGTGTGTTAGAGGGGGAAAGAGTTAGGGGGAGAAAGTGTTAGAAGGAGAATGTATGTTAGAAGGGGAACGAGCTAGAGGGGGAAAGTGCTAGAAGGAGAATGTGTGTGTTAGAGGGGGAAAGAGTTAGGGAAAGAAAGTGTTAGAAGGAGAATGTGTGTTAGAGGGGGAAAGTGATCCTGCTTGTATTAATTTAATAAGCCCCGCCCCTTATACGATTTTGATTGGTCCCCACCGTCCTTAATATGAAAACTATCTTACAATCCTTTGGGCTTGATATTTAAATATTTAGCGCCATCCCTTTCTAACCTTTGATATTATATATACCTGCTTTTATTATGGTGAACAGCAACAACAACAACAACAAGAACATACAGATTCGTGGGGTTCTGTGAACAAGTGATGCAAATTTTGCTACGCAGCAGCAGCAGCGGCAGGATCAATACGATGATCTTTATGACTGTGTGAATGAGAGGATCAGTTTTAGCTATTTAACCATTTAGTGCTAGAGTCAAGTGTGCTTCAGTTTTAAATACGTTGCTCCTCCTTGTAATTGTCAACAACATCAACTACAACCTTCGTGGGGGCGTTATGTGTGCAAGGATGGGAATTTTCTTTTGCAGCGGTAGCAGCAGCAAGATCAACACATTGTTTTTAAACAAGAGTATTGATACTTGTACATTTAGATTATAAAGAGTAAGAGGGAGAAGGTGTAAGAGGGGGAGTGTTAGAGGGAGAAGGTGTCAAGAGGGGGAAAGGATAGAGGGGGAAATTGTTAGAGGGAGAAGGTGTTAGAGGAGGAAAGAGTTAGAGGGGGATAGTGTTAGAAGGATAAAGTGTGCACGAAAGTGTTAGAGGGAGGAAGACTTAGAGACAAGTTTGTGCATGCTTGATTGTGCTTTTTTAAAGTACGCTAGTCAAAGGGCAGTACATTCGTAGGCCGCATTGTTATGATCAAAAGCAACACCAACAGCAACAACAACTACAACCTTCGTGGGGCTCTTTGAACAAGGGATGGAACTTTTCTTACACAGCAGCAGCAGCAGCAATGTCAATACGTTGAGCTTTACGGTTGTGATAATGACAGGATCAGTTTTTGCTATTTAACACGTACATTGTTATTGTCATCAGCAACAACAACATCCTTCGTGGGGGGTTATGGGTGCAAGGATGGGAATTTTCTTTCGCAGCAGCAGCAGCAGCAAGATCAACACTTTGTTTTTAAACAAGAGTATTGATACTTGTACATTTAGATTATAAAGAGTTAGAGGGAGAAGGTGTAAGAGGGGGAGTGTTAGAGGGAGAAGGTGTAAGAGGGGGAAAGGATAGAGTGGGAAAGTGTTAGAGGGAGAAGGTGTTAGATACGAATAAGTTGATAAGAGAGAGTCGAGAGGGCGGCTGTTTGACGTACGTTACCTTGCACACCTGCAGGCAAAACATAAACAATGAATGTTTGTGAAAACCTGTGATCAAAAAATAAAAGGATTGAGACAAGATTGTGCTTGTTTGAAGTACGCTAGTCAAAAGGCAGTACATTCGTAGGCCGCATTGTTAAGATCAATAGCATCAGCAACAACAACAAGAACAACAACATTCGTGAGTGTTATGTAAGCAAGGGATGGGAATTCTTTCGCAGCAGCAGCAGCAAGATCAACACAAGAGTATTGAGACTTGCAGATTTAGTTTGAAATATTATAGGGGGAAGTTGTAAGTGGAGGAAAGTGTTAGAGGGAGAAAGAGAGAGTTAGTATTAGTGAGTGTAGGTGTTAGAGGGGGAAAGTGTTATAGGGGAAAGTGATCCTGCTTGTATTATTATATTAAAACACGCTCCCTTATGCGATTCTATACACGAGCGTCTAAGTTTGTTCCGAACATTAAGATTAATGACAAGCCGGTAGAACACACAAGTCATACTCCATGATTTTGTTTCGGCTTTATAAAAAGCTTTTTTAAGTCAATATTATAAGCCTTAGTTCTAGTACTCACTTGAAAGCTAAACGAAGTTCGTGTAGCTGGTATAATAAATCATGTTTTAACAAACTAATTTTGATCTTAATATTTATACTTCATCGTTTATTGAGATTATTGTTATTATTATTTTTTTTAATCCCCATATATTGGATTCCGTTCTATCTCAGTAATAATTTATTTTGCTTATACATTCTTTAAATTCCTTAAGGTAATCTTTTAGGCTTATCAAATAATCATTTCCTTAACTTTCCCTCTGCTCGCTTTAAGATTTTCATCAAATGACACTTTTCATATTTAAGATATCCGTCAAACTATTTCTTATACTCAACTAAAATTATTTCATCAAACTCACATATCAATTCAATTTCTAAATTAAAGAAAATGAAAACACTAAGATTTTCTTAGCAGCTTGTTTTTTTTTTTTATGAACGGGGTTTACCAACTCTTTCTCAGTATGCTACCTACGATAAAATGTATAAAGAATGTGTTTTGTACTCATTTACTGACTTCAAAAATTCTTCTATTGACGTTGTATGATACCCTATCTTAATTTGTGTTATATTTAATAGTTTTCTTCAACTTAGTATTCTACAGATTTTTAAACATTTTAGTTTATGTAGTTAGCTATTTTGACTAGGCTTTACGCTTAAAACGAGATAGATTGTATTATTGTCCTTAACAAGTTAACTTAATTTTAACAGGGAAATCATCGGACATTGATTTTTTCACTTAATAATTGATTGCTTTAATATATTTTAACTGTCAACCTATGTACATTTATACTTTTTTAGTGAATATGTTAGATTTTTATATTTCCAAACTCATTGCTTTAACTTACAAAATTTCGTTACTAATTTCTTATAATTGATGGATGGTAATATTTTATTTCATTATTCTCCCCATTTTTCTTGCATTTAATAAGGAAGTGCATTGAACTAGCTTATCAGTTCGAGATATGAGTCTTACACTGTTTCGAAAAGTATGAATACGTTAAGTGTTTTAATTTAAGGGTTCAGTATCTATTAGATGCCATGTTATTAGGGCGTATTTATTCATATAATTATTATAATTATTTCTTAAGGAGACTTATTTTCTTTAGTGCTCAAAACTTATTGTCGCTAAAGGATTTATTTTTTCATGATCTGAGTTATTTATTTAATTCGTGAAACCATTGTATTGTGTTTTATTATTCTTGAACCTTTGCATTAATCTTGAATTTGGATGGCAAAATACGGTTGTGATGTACTAAAGCTCGAGATGACTTGAGAGTCGGTATTTTGCAAAACGGGCGGTAGAGTACTTAAAATTTTTAATTGTAGTGTGTGTTTTTGAAATAATGTACTTTAACTATCACCGGAATGGTTTATACCCACTAAATATTGATATTTTCGGTTTTTTCTTCCTTTGTATTAGTCGTTTTATACACCCTAGCTCTTGATCCTGTTTTTTGATTTTAGTAGAGTGTTTGATTTTATTGCATACTGTTTGTGGAGGAGGCTCCAAATAATAAGATTTGGTTTAATAATTGTATAGTAAGATTTATTTTTCTTTTTTTATGTTGGTAAAGCAATGGTTGTATGTTTAACTAATAAGAAGAGCGCAAGCAAGTCATTTACAATAATTTTCACTAACTTAGGATTCATGGTCTTAAAACCGTTTAGACTTCAAGTAGTAAGTAGTAAGCAGTTTTGCTAGACTATATTCTGTTATGATTCTTGTGGGTTATAATTCGTACATTGAAAGAGCGAGATAAAGCTGTTCTTGTTTAGGTCCACAATCTATTTTCTTGGTCGATTTTTCTTTACACACAATACGGCAGGGAGTAAGATTTAAAAGTAGTATGTCATTCCATTGCTATTTAATTTTTATTTTATTCTTTTATGTTATTTGACTTTATATATTGCCTTTAAATTTAAGGGTTTTGCCTCTCAATTTTTGAACCGAGTCATAGTATTTTTTTTTCTGTGCTGCATAAACGAAAGCATGCTTGATCCCAGATATGTTTATTCTTAATCAATATGTAGATCAACACCGTAGGCTTTCAAGTACTATATGTCTGTCTCTATATTTTATCAGCTTTTAGGTATTGAGATTAAATTTTGCTCAGAATCTAATCACTGACTTAAACACATGAGTGTTACAACTTTCACACTTAAGGAGCATCAGATCTTTTCGTTTCAAAGTGTTTACTATTTGACGCTTTTAAGAACAATTTGCTTGCCTGTACTAGGTAGGTTATACAGTTAAAACAATTAGTGGAAAGACGGAACTGTCTTATAGAATTTCTTCAACATTATTAGTTGGTTCTTTCCGTTTCGCATTTTATCACGCACTTTGAGATTATTATATTACTTAATGGAATGTGCTCTATGTTCCTGATTGTTTGCTGATTATTGTTGTTAATTATTATTTTGTTTATTTATTTCTGTTGCATCTCATATAGTATTTTTCCCTTATGTTTCTTTTTCATCGCGCTCCACTTCTAAACTTACTTTAATCATTTTCGATGTTTCCTACAATTTATATTCAATCGTCCTTTATTTGACAAAAACTGGGCTGTTAAAAACGGAAGCCAATTAATCTATCAAACTGATGGAAGGGAATAGTTGTGTTTATTTTTCATTTAAAAATAAAAATAGGCTGTTATACGGGTACACAAAATATTTACTTATATTAAATTAAAAGTACTGTCACTGTTTACGACAGCCTGGCATCCTAAAGAGACTCAATCGCTCACCATCATCACTTGACACCCCACCCTCCCATACGACGAAGCGATCCTCACCTGGACCATCAATCGTACACACATAATTAACTTTTACCTATATAATGTACGGTTTGCATGTAGGCGCCTTATTTGGATAGTATTTCATTGTTCTACTCTGTACCGATTTTGGATCCCCTGATTTATATTATTTCCAGCTACTTTCCAAGGCTCACACCTTTAACTTTTAACACACCAGCCCACAAAACTAATAATTTGGATATAAAAACATTAGACAACGACATCAAGCACCAAGAGCTATTAAAAAAATTTATAAAGTATTCGGAGGAAATTTGATCGAACAAGGTAACACCCAAAATATTTATTATGGTTTACATTAAATCGTGAAGTCATAATCGAGTCTACTACGTACTTCACATTTTCCATGAGTTGTTCCCATCTAAAACCCCTATCAATTTATCCGTTTTTTCTTATTATTATTTTTTCAACCAAGTAAGTGCGTACCTGTTTTTTCAATTTTATCTCTCTAGAAAATGTTTGTAAGTTCGGTAGCCTCACAGTCATTCAATATGTTTGTTATAGGGATTTTGTATTGTATTTCTATTATTGTACATTTTCAGTTTTCCGGTTTGGTGAGTAGCTCTTCTCAATTAAGTATTATGTTTGCTTATACACACATAATCATTTATTTAGATTTTTGTCTGACTAATAAAAATGTCTTCAAATCTTTTAAAAATTTAAGGATTTACTTTTATGTATGGAATTTTGGCTGTCCTATTATATCGCTGATTGTTCTAACTAAACAATTGATTGAACACTACCTCCATAATGTCTTTTAAACGTATCTTTGATTGAGTTTTCGATAATAACTTCTTATTAATTTTTTTAGATCGTACCCGAGTCACGTAAATATTGCAGGGTACATAAAAATTAGCACGCAAACAAGATTGAGGGCAGAGACACTCCTAAAAGGCTTTGAGCTGAAGTGTGACATAGAAAAAGGTACAATAAGGTAGGAGCTAACGAACAGCGAGAGTCTTTAGATGGAAGCGAGCTGAACGAAGACATCTGATCTCAGACAAGACAAATGTTTATCGGGAGAAAGAATCCTCCTTTCACATTATAGCAGTATGCGTAGCCTTAGCAAGGAACAAATTTTATTGTCTTAGAACAACATATCAACCGTATTAAAGGCTAAGAAACCCTCAACTCATCATAAATACTTGATCTCGTACAGTTTCCATGTCCGGTGGAAGAGTCATAGAACTAGAAGGGGGGCACAACAGACCTTTCAGTTACCAAATCATTCATCGACGATTAAGGTTTATACAGGCAGGAGACATATTATTCTATTATTGATTCCCCTTTATGTTTATTTATTTTTTTTTATTAAAAAGTTGTTACTATTCTACTGACTTTTATTGATTTTTTATTATCTTGTCGGAAATTTAATTTCCGTTTGTTTTTCTTCACAAAGTAGTTTACATTTGTCAGCAATGTCAATTCGTGATTTTTATTCTAAAAATTTTTTTGAGATTCGAATCTATTTTTATAAGAGTGCTATCAATTTTTTTCACTTAAAGCCAACAAAAGTACTGACGCAATACAACTGCGTTTTGTACTATAACTTTAATTTAACATTTTAATGAAAGAACAAGTCCACAATCGTGGCGATTAAAAACCGGGACTTAAAAGTACGCTGTTGAACAAAGTAAAGTACTCCTTGCAAAGTGAGGCAGCGGTGGCCATCTGACGTTTCCAGGCAAATATTTTCTCTTTCAACTCCAATTCTAGAACTCATACAATAACCTTGAAAAGAGGTAAGCCCAAAATACATGGAACTGGTGGCAGTTTTGCTGTTAAAAACACGTTTTTTTTTCGGTTTTAGAAACCGGTTGTTGTTTAAATGTTTAAAACAGGGAGAGAACTGCTATTTTTTACGGTTTGAAAAACCGGTTACTGTTTTGCTGTTATTTTTCATGTTTTTCAGAAACAGTTTCTTGTTTTGCTGTTATTTTTGATGTTTTTGAGAAACAGGTTAAAAAAAAAACCTTCTGCAGTTTAGCTGTTGAAAACAGGTTTATTTCGGTTTAAGACACCGGTTGTTGTTTAACTGTTTAAAATAGAGAGCTGTTATTTTTTCTAGTTATAAATACTGGGGCTGTTAAGCTGTTATTTTTGTGGTTTTCAAGAATCAGGTTGTTGTTTGACTGCTATTTTTCCGGTTTGAAAACAGTTGATGGGAGGGGGGGGGGGGGGGGGGGTGTAAATTTTGCTGCTAAAAACGCGGATTTTTCAGGTTTAAAAACAGGGTGTTGATATATGTTTAAACGGAGGGCTGTTATATGTGCAATATGCAGATATAACAGTCCACCAGTTTAACATCTATCAACAACCTGTTTTAAAAACAGCTTGCTGTTAGCTGTTATTTTTATATAACAGTCAAACATCAACCTGTTTTTAAACCTGAAAAATGCGTGTTTTTAGCAGCAAAATTTACACCCCCCCTCCCCTCAACTGTTTTCAAACCGGAAAAATAGCAGTCAAACAACAACCTGATTCTTGAAAACCACAAAAATAACAGCTTAACAGCCCCAGTATTTATAACTAGAAAAAATAACAGCTCTCTATTTTAAACAGTTAAACAACAACCGGTTTCTTAAACCGAAATAAACCTTTTTAACAGCTAAACTGCAGAAGGTTTTTTTTTACCGGTAAAATAACCGCTCTCTGTTTTAAACAGCTAAATAACAACCTGTTTCTCAAAAACATCAAAAATAACAGCAAAACAAGAAACTGTTTCTGAAAAACATGAAAAATAACAGCAAAACAGTAACCGGTTTTTCAAACCGTAAAAAATAGCAGTTCTCTCCCTGTTTTAAACATTTAAACAACAACCGGTTTCTAAAACCGAAAAAAAACGTGTTTTTAACAGCAAAACTGCCACCAGTTCCATGTATTTTGGGCTTACCTCTTTTCAAGGTTATTGTATGAGTTCTAGAATTGGAGTTGAAAGAGAAAATATTTGCCTGGAAACGTCAGATGGCCACCGCTGCCTCACTTTGCAAGGAGTACTTTACTTTGTTCAACAGCGTACTTTTAAGTCCCGGTTTTTAATCGCCACGATTGTGGACTTGTTCTTTCATTAAAATGTTAAATTAAAGTTATAGTACAAAACGCAGTTGTATTGCGTCAGTACTTTTGTTGGCTTTAAGTGAAAAAAATTGATAGCACTCTTATAAAAATAGATTCGAACTCAAAAAAAATTTTGGAATAAAAATCACGAATTGACATTGCTGACAAATGTAAACTACTTTGTGAAGAAAAACAAACGGAAATTAAATTTCCGACAAGATAATAAAAAATCAATAAAAGTCAGTAGAATAGTAACAACTTTTTAATAAAAAAAAATAAATAAACATAAAGGGGAATCAATAATAGAATAATATGTCTCCTGCCTGTATAAACCTTAATCGTCGATGAATGATTTGGTAACTGAAAGGTCTGTTGTGCCCCCCTTCTAGTTCTATGACTCTTCCACCGGACATGGAAACTGTACGAGATCAAGTATTTATGATGAGTTGAGGGTTTCTTAGCCTTTAATACGGTTGATATGTTGTTCTAAGACAATAAAATTGGTTCCTTGCTAAGGCTACGCATACTGCTATAATGTGAAAGGAGGATTCTTTCTCCCGATAAACATTTGTCTTGTCTGAGATCAGATGTCTTCGTTCAGCTCGCTTCCATCTAAAGACTCTCGCTGTTCGTTAGCTCCTACCTTATTGTACCTTTTTCTATGTCACACTTCAGCTCAAAGCCTTTTAGGAGTGTCTCTGCCCTCAATCTTGTTTGCGTGCTAATTTTTATGTACCCTTCAATATTTACGTGACTCGGGTACGATCTAAAAAAATTAATAAGAAGTTATTATCGAAAACTCAATCAAAGATACGTTTAAAAGACATTATGGAGGTAGTGTTCAATCAATTGTTTAGTTAGAACAATCAGCGATATAATAGGACAGCCAAAATTCCATACATAAAAGTAAATCCTTAAATTTTTAAAAGATTTGAAGACATTTTTATTAGTCAGACAAAAATCTAAATAAATGATTATGTGTGTATAAGCAAACATAATACTTAATTGAGAAGAGCTACTCACCAAACCGGAAAACTGAAAATGTACAATAATAGAAATACAATACAAAATCCCTATAACAAACATATTGAATGACTGTGAGGCTACCGAACTTACAAACATTTTCTAGAGAGATAAAATTGAAAAAACAGGTACGCACTTACTTGGTTGAAAAAATAATAATAAGAAAAAACGGATAAATTGATAGGGGTTTTAGATGGGAACAACTCATGGAAAAATGTGAAGTACGTAGTAGACTCGATTATGACTTCACGATTTAATGTAAACCATAATAAATATTTTGGGTGTTACATTGTTCGATCAAATTTCCTCCGAATACTTTATAAATTTGTTTAATAGCTCTTGGTGCTTGATAGTCGTTGTCTAATGTTTTTATATCCAAATTATTAGTTTTGTGGGCTGGTGTGTTAAAAGTTAAAGGTGTGAGCCTTGGAAAGTAGCTGGAAATAATATAAATCAGGGGATCCAAAATCGGTACAGAGTAGAACAATGATATACTATTCAAATAAGGCGCCTACATGCAAGCCGTACATTATCTAGGTAAAAGTTAATTATGTGTGTACGAGTGATGGTCCAGGTGAGGATCGCTTCGTCGTATGGGTGGGTGGGGTGTCAAGTGATGATGGTGAGCGATTGAGTCTCTTTAGGATGCCAGGCTGCCGTAAACAGTGACAGTACTTTTAATTTAATATAAGTAAATATTTTGTGTACCCGTATAACAGCCTATTTTTATTTTTAAATGAAAAATAAACACAACTATTCCCTTCCATCAGTTTGATAGATTAATTGGCTTCCGTTTTTAACAGCCCAGTTTTTGTCAAATAAAGGGCGATTGAATATAAATTGTAGGAAACATCGAAAATTATTAAAGTAATATAGAAGTGGAGCGCAATAAAAAAGAAACATAAGGGAAAGAAACATAAGATGCAAAAGAAATAAATAAACAAAATAATAATTAACAACAATAATCAGCAAACAATTAGGAACATAGAGCACATTCCATTAAGTAATAAAATAATCTCAAAGTGCGTGATAAAATGCGAAACGGAAAGAACCAACTTGTAATGTTGAAGAAATTCTATAAGACAGTTCCGTCTTTCCACTAATTGTTTTAACTGTATAACCTACCTAGCTCAGGCAAGCAAATGTTCTTAAAACCGTCAAATAGTAAACACTTTGAAACGAAAAGACCTGAAGCTCCTTAAGTGTGAAATTTGTAACACTCATGTGTTTAAGTTAGCGAATAGATTCTGAGCAAAATTTAATCTCAGTACCTAAAAGCTGATAAAATATATAGACAGACATATTGTACTTGAAAGCCTACGGTGTTGATCTAAATATTGATTAAGAATAAACACCTCTGCAACACAGAAAAAAAAAAAAAAAGAAAATACCATGTCTCGGTTCAAAAATTGAGAGGCAAAACCCTTAAATTTAAAGGCAATATATAAAGACAAATAACATAAAAGAATAAAATAAAAATTAAATAGCAAAATAATAAAAACAATATACAAATATTACTAGAATGGAATGACATACTACTTTTAAATCTTACTCCCTGCCGTATTATATGTTAAGGAAAATGGACCAAGAAAATAGATTGTGGACCTAAACAAGAACAGCTTTATCTCGCTCTTTCAATGCACGAATTATAACCCATAAGAATCATAATAGAATATAGTCTAGCAAAACTACTTACGATGAAGTCTAAACGGTCTTAAGACCATGAATCCTAAGTTAGTGAAAATGATTGTAAATGACTTGTTTGCGCTCTTTTTATTAGTTTAACATACACACAACTAGTGCTTTACCAACATAAAAAAGAACAATAAATCTTACCATACAATTATTAAACCAACTCTTATTATTTGGAGCCTCCTCCAATAACAGTATACAATAAAATCAAACCTTAATCTAAAATCAAAAAACAGGATCAAGAGCTAGGGTATATAAAACGACTAATACAAAGGAAGAAAAAACCGAAAATACCAATATTTAGTGGGTATAAACCAATCCAGTGATAGTTAAAGTACATTATTTTAAAAACACACTACAATTAAAAATTTTAAGTACTCTACCGCCCGTTTTGCAAAATACCGACTCTCAAGTCATCTCGAGCTTTAGTACATCACAACCGTATTTTGCCATCCAAATTCAAGATTAATGCAAAGGTTCAAGAATAATAAAACACAATACAATGGTTTCACGAATTAAATAAATAACTCAGATCATGAAAAAATAAATCCTTTAGCGACAATAAGTTTTGAGCACTAAAGAAAATAAGTCTCCTTAAGAAATAATTATAATAATTATATGAATAAATACGCCCTAATAACATGGCATCTAATAGATACTGAACCCTTAAATTAAAACACTTAACGTATTCATACTTTTCGAAACAGTGTAAGACTCATATCTCGAACTGATAAGCTAGTTCAATGCACTTCCTTATTAAATGCAAGAAAAATGGGGAGAATAATGAAATAAAATATTACCATCCATCAATTATAAGAAATTAGTAACGAAATTTTGTAAGTTAAAGCAATGAGTTTGGAAATATAAAAATCTAACATATTCACTAAAAAAGTATAAATGTACATAGGTTGACAGTTAAAATATATTAAAGCAATCAATTATTAAGTGAAAAAATCAATGTCCGATGATTTCCCTGTTAAAATTAAGTTAACTTGTTAAGGACAATAATACAATCTATCTCGTTTTAAGCGTAAAGCCTAGTCAAAATAGCTAACTACATAAACTAAAATGTTTAAAAATCTGTAGAATACTAAGTTGAAGAAAACTATTAAATATAACACAAATTAAGATAGGGTATCATACAACGTCAATACAAGAATTTTTGAAGTCAGTAAATGAGTACAAAACACATTCTTTATACATTTTTATCGTAGGTAGCATACTGAGAAAGAGTTGGTAAACCCCGTTCATAAAAAAAAAAAACAAGCTGCTAAGAAAATCTTAGTGTTTTCATTTTCTTTAATTTAGAAATTGAATTGATATGTGAGTTTGATGAAATAATTTTAGTTGAGTATAAGAAATAGTTAGACGGATATCTTAAATATGAAAAGTGTCATTTGATGAAAATCTTAAAGCGAGCAGAGGGAAAGTTAAGGAAATGATTATTTGATAAGCCTAAAAGATTACCTTAAGGAATTTAAAGAATGTATAAGCAAAATAAATTATTACTGAGATAGAACGGAATCCAATATATGGGGATTAAAAAAAATAATAATAACAATAATCTCAATAAACGATGAAGTATAAATATTAAGATCAAAATTAGTTTGTTAAAACATGATTTATTATACCAGCTACACGAACTTCGTTTAGCTTTCAAGTGAGTACTAGAACTAAGGCTTATAA
>JARNME010000029.1:27433405-27478006 GCA_030179655.1 Scaptomyza flava | reverse complement strand
TAAAACTGTCAAAAAAAAAGGTCATAAATTGTCACAGAACCCCCAGTTCCCTACTACTCATACATTAATCGGTATTTTTTGCGAAATAATTTGAAATATATTTTTATACAATTATATAATAACTATTAGTGTTTTTACTATATTAGGACCACATTTATATTTATATACTTTTATATATACATATACATATATATATATATATATACATATATATATATATATATATATATATATATTCATAAATTCAAAATGCAACGTTTGACTAGGGTTACTGCATCACAAAGATTGCAAGCGCAGGCATTGAGAATTAGAGCTCGCCGTGAAAATGTCGAGTATATAGACAGAGAAGTGAATGCTAATGCAGAATCCCACAGAATTCGTCGAAATGACGCAGACTATAAAATTTCTGAGCAATCAACAGACACTCTTCGAAGAGAAGCTCGCAGGCAAGATATAGAAATAAGAAGAATCGAATAGAGACAGAATACTATAAATATCGCACGCAGACGCACAAATATACAAGTTCGGCAAGCCGAACAAACGGTGGACAGTTCGCGTCGTTAGGAGGGAAAATGAGAATATTTTGGAGTCACGCCCACCCATTCCACCTCCAGACCCCCCCCCCCCCCCCCCGCAACACCACGCATTTTGAAATCAGAAAAGCCTATATCTCCCACAGTTTTTAAAGTAAAGCCCACCAAATTTGGTTCCAAGATAGGTGATGATGACACCCCAAAAACTGCATCAAAAATTTGGATGCCACGCCCACCAATACCGCCCTAGCCGCCCCCAGCTGTCCCAACGCTTCGTCAAAAACGGGAATGCGTGTATCTTCCAGAGCTGTGGAGCTGGAGCCACCAAATTTGGTAGGAAGATAGCTTGCAACGACCCCCAAAAAACTGCATCAAAGTTTTGGAGCCACGCGCACCCCTTCTACCCCCTTTCTCCACTTTTACAAACTTTGAGCTAGAGTCACCAAATTTGGTAGGAAGGTAGCAGTTGACATTTCACATAGATCTGCAGCAAACATTTTGATGCCACGCCCACCTATACCGCCCCTAGCCCATATATTTGTGCTCTCTTTTTTCTTAATTTGATGCCACGCTCACTCCTTCTGCCAAACTCTTTTCGCCCCCAGCACCCACTCTTTTGAATTGGAAGTAACTGAATATAAATATATAATTCATTTAATTTATTGTTATGTAGGTTTTCCTAGCTAAGGATTTGATTCCTATCAAATAAGGTGTAGCGCCATCCAGTTTGATAATTTGCAGCCTATCAATCTTGTCAACACTTGTCTCCGTTTATCAACTGATGAGAATGGAAGAGCCACAGCCTGAAAAAAAAGAGCTAGAGGGCTGAAATTTGCACAAAATTTTCCATGCAAGTAGTAAGTGAGCACTTAGAAGGGAATTTTTATTTGGACAACTTCTTCAAGTACTTCCCATACGATTTGGAGCACTTTTTACCCATTTTAATAAACAAAACAAACAAACGGATTTCCGCTTCTTAATGAATAAGTGCATACACAACTAAGTGAACAATGCGCTTGAAAATAGTTTTCATAATTTTATGTACATGTATCACTTCGCACAGTGCACATTTTTTTCCAAATTTGTGTGCCTTTGACAATTGATTTACGACCCAAGTAGCGTTTGTTGTTGTTGTCAGTGTTGTTGTTGGGCTTGCACTGCTACTTTTTGTTGATGTTGATTTTAAAAAACAACAACAACATAACAAAACTTGGTGCGTCTATAAAAATTTCCCACACCAGAATATATTATGTGGGTGGATTCGCCTACTTGCTGCTTATATAACTTAGACAAAACGTAACACACTAACATTATTGATATATTATTGATATACAATTTCGAATAAGCAAAGGGCGTTCACATAAGCGCGTGTGTTGCTCTTATGATAATCAGATAATTTGAAATCTCGCTCCGAACATGCTCCTTTGTTGTTGCTCATTTACGTTCACTCTCTATTTTATGTGCGCGCCTTGCATGTCAATCATAAAGTTTAATAACCCTAGCTCCTCCGCACACACACTAAATAAAAGCTAAAGCCAATACACAATTCACTTATCTGCAGCCTCTTAGATATGTTTTGCATTGATTCAGTGCGTGCGAAGAAGGTAGCGATACTACGCTCTTTGTTTGTTTTGCAGAGCGCGCGCCTACATAAGAGAGTTAGCCGAAATAGCTATAATTGGCGATGGAGCCTGCCTTTTTATAGCTCTTCTAAACAATATTAGTGCGCTATGTCATACTTATGGTACTGCATGTGAGCTTCAAGCAGCAGCAGAAATTTTTTCTCTATATATATAAAAGAGTTTGTCCTGATGATAATGGAAGAGCCACAGCCTAAACGAAAAGAGCTAGAAGGCTGAAATTTTCACACAATTTTCCATGCAGGTAGGAGGTGAGCACTAAGAAGGGAATTTTTATTTGGACAACTCCTTCAAGTACCTCCCATACGATTTGGAGCACTTTTTACCCATTTTAAAAAACAAATTACAATAACAACAAGTACCCATTCCACTACTGTCGCCTGATTGTCGCACAAGCTGAGAGTTTGATCGCGAGCGAGAACACAAAAACAAAACAAATGCGCAGTGACGCCTTCGCGTCGCACAAGCAAAGTCATAAGAAAAGGTTCGACACTTGCAAAAAAGAAATGGATTTCCGCTTCTTAATGAATAAGTGCATACACAATTAAGTGAACAATGCGCTTGAAAATAATTTTCATAATTTTATGTACATGTATCACTTCGCACAGTGCACATTTTTTTCAAATTTGTGTGCCTTTGACAATTGATTTACGACCCAAGTAGCGTTTGTTGTTGTTGTCAGTTTTGTTGTTGGGCCCGCACTGCTACTTTTTGTTGGTGCCATTGATCTTAAAAAACAACAACAACATAACAAAACTTGGTGCGTCCAGAAAAATTTTCCACACCAGAATATGTTATGAGGGTGGATTCGCCTACTTGCTGCTTATATATCTTAGACAAAACGTAACACACTAACATTATTGATATATTATTGATATACAATTTCGAATAAGCAAAGGGCGTTCACATAAGCGAGTGTGTTGCTCTTATGATAATCAGATAATTTGAAATCTCGCTCCGATCATGCGCCTTTGTTGTTGCTCATTTACGTTCACTCTCTATTTTATGTGCGCGCTTTGCATGTCAATCATAAAGTTTAATAACCCTAGCTCCTCCGCACACACTCTAAATTAAAGCTAAAGGCAATATACAATTCACTTAACTGCAGCCTCTTAGATATGTTTTGCATTGATTCAGTGCGTTTGAAGAAGGTAGCGATACTACGCTCTTTGTTTGACTTGCAGAGCGCGCGCATAGATAAGAGAATTAGCCGAAATAGCCAACAACGAAGGCGCGATTGAAAAATAATTTGTCATCTAGCGCCGAACATGAAGAGCGATGCGCGAGCGAATCTGAAAACAAGTAAGAAGGTTTTAGTCGAGAAATCCCGACTAAAAGATACCCTGAACCCGTGTATTAAATGACTTGCAGAAGTGAGTTTTTCTTGACTTTAACTTTAATTTAAAATATCTCCAGTGTTTCTTAACCGATTTGGATCAAATTTTCATGGAAGTTATAAAGTTATCCATAGTTTCAACTTCTACCTTAAATTTTCTTAATTCGAGATTTTTTCGTTATCGATTCCATATGTATATCGAAAGCAAGAATAGTTATCGCTAGTTTGAAATAAAGTTGATCTGCCTATGGCTTAGGAGAAGTTATGTTCCAAATTTGAAGTCTTTAGGTCTTTTAGTCTTTGAGATTGACGCGTTCATACATACGGACGAACGGACGGACAGACGGACAGAAGGACAGAACGTCATGGCTATATCGACATGGCTGTTGATGCTGATCAAGAATATATATATATTTTATATGGGGTTGGAGATGCTTCTTTCTGCCTGCTCAAAACAATTATACCCTTTTTTTTATCCATTTCATGGTTCAGGGTATAAAAAAATTTAATATTTTACGCATCGATTGCTTTCAAAACAAAGTTTTCTTATATTTTGTAGCCACAGTAAGAGAACAGAGAGAAGAACAAAGAAGAAGATATGACTGTTTATGGTACTCACTGCAAGCAGCATGCATAGCTGAGGGAATATATGCATGTCTGAATATATGCTTAATCAGCGCGCGCGTCGCTCTTATGACTGCCGCTAGATATAAAATAAATTGAATGCAATCATGCGTCTTTGTTGTTATTTACGCTCACTCTTTTGCTTATGCGCGCTCTGCATGCCAAACATAAATCTTAATATCCCCATCTCCACCGCGCTCACTTAACTAAGCTTGCCATAACTAAGAGGATGCAGTTAAGGGAATGGCATTGCCTAATTTACACCACCCATACCTAGCTCTTAAGTGCAAGCGTTGTATGTTAGACCTCGGTGTCTGTTGCTTAGAGGAATAACTGTAATGCCCTTTCCAACATTATGTTTTTGCATACAATGGTAAGAGAATTGGTTATGCATTTTAGTTCATATTTAATGTGAACAAAAAAAGTTAATTTTCGTTTCAGTAAATTTTTTAATATTGTTTATATTAAGGATAATAATAAAATCGAAAGTAACTATTTTAATCAGTGAGTTTTTAAATATTCTGATTTTCGTATTATATGTATATACATGCCTTTAAAATTACGTATACACTGATAGAAATAATCAAGTATTCCGTACTCAAAACCCCACATTTCGAACTTGATTTCTCACTAAGTACGGAATTACTGAATCCGAGAATGTCGTACTCGACTCAAGTACGTTTGTTTTAAGTTCGTTTGTTTTTGATTTGAGTTCTCTTTTAACTTGAATTAAGTTTTTTCAGAACTCGATTTAAGTTTTTAAGTACTTAAAATGAAAAATCATTAAGTTTTTAAAATAAGTACGTGCAAACTTGGTCCGAGAATTTGATACTTGATCCAAGCATGATAATACTTGATTTTATTAATTCCTGAAAGTCTTATATAGATACATGGCGCAGCTAGAGCTTTTTAAAAGCTGGCTATCATTCTCAGGATTAAGCTAGATATGAAAGAAATTACAAATAACTTTTACAATATTGTCTGTATATGCTTACCGCGCCGGGATTTGAACCACAGATCTCGTGGTATTGCGTCGAGTGCCTGAGCTGTTGAGCCAATTCCAGGCACATTACGACTGCAGTTCATTTTTATGTTAAGTGCACTTGGCTTATCTCAGCTTTTTTGGCATTTTTATGCTTATTAATGATTTAAAAAAAAAAAAAAAAGTACATAAGTAAACTATTAACATGTAACCCGATTTTAAAAACCAAAAAAAAAAAAATTCATGTCCGCCGGGATTTGAACCCGATAATCGTACTTGAATCAAGAATTTCGTACTGGATTTAAGTATTTCTGGAATTATACTTGATTCAAGTTCTCTTATTCTTAATTCAAGAACGTTTGTACTTGATTTAAGTATTTTTAAACTCATTTCAAGTATTTTATTCTTGATTTAAGTTTTTGTATGCTCATTTCAAGTATTTCATACTTAAATCAAGAATCAAATACTAGAATCGCAAATACTCAATTCAAGTACGTTCGTACTTAATTTTAGCACGGATTTTTTTTATCAGTGTATATATTAGTTCATATAAGATACGTATTTTATGATAAGTTGAAAAATATTTAATTGCTATTATTAAAATATTTAAATAACGATCAACGTATTTTAATTTATTTTGTTGTTTTTTAAACACAAGAATATTAAGTCGATTTTTGACTTAATAATTGAAGCAACATTATACATATATAGTTGTCTTCTATTTTGCATATTATATAATAGTTATATAGACGCTGCTTTAGTGCATTTAAAAATCAAATAAAACTAAGCAGTCTGAATATTCGATTAAATTAATATAAGTTGGTATATTCAATTTTATTGAATTCTACACTTTGTATAGGCGCTTTAACGTTGTACAGTGATGTCAATTTTTGACTTATTTTGAAGTATTTATTTATTTATAATACTTACTTTAAATTAAGTTGTTAATTTGTTTTGTTGGTTTTTTTTTTTTTATCAAAATTACTAAGTCGATTTTAGACTTAATAATTGAAGCAACATTATATATAGTTGTCTTCTATTTCGCATCTTATATAATAGTTATATAGACGCTGCTTTAGTGCATTTAAAAATCAAATAAAACTAAGCAGTCTGAATATTCGATTAAATTAATATAAGATGGTATATTCAATTTTATTGAATTCTGTACTTTGTATAGACGCTGTAACATTGTACAGTAAAGTCAATTTTTGACTTAGTGTGAAGTATTTATTTATTTATTATACTTACTTTAAATTAAGTTGTTAATTTGTTTTATTGTTTTTTTTTTTAAACAAAATTAATAAGTCGATTTTAGACTTAATTGAAGCAACATTTTATATAGTTGTCTTCTATTTTGCATATTATATAATAGTTATATAGACGCTGCTTTAGTGCATTTAAAAATCAAATAAAACTAAGCAGTCTGAATATTCGATTAAATTAATATAAGATGGTATATTCAATTTTATTGAATTCTATATCTTGTATAGACGCTGTACGTTGTACAGTGAAGTCAATTTTTGATTTATTTTGAATTATTTATTTATTTATAATACTTACTTTAAATTAAGTTGTTAATTTGTTTTATTGTTTTTTTTTAAACAAAATTAATAAGTCGATTTTAGACTTAATTGAAGCAACATTTTATATAGTTGTCTTCTATTTTGCATATTATATAATAGTTATATAGACGCTGCTTTAGTGCATTTTAAAATCAAATTAAAACAAAGCAGTCTGAATATTCTATTAAATTAATATAAGTTGGTATATTCAATTTTATTGAATTCTATGCTTACGTATAGACACTGTAACGTTGTAACAATCATTTTACAGTGAAGTCAATTGACTCACAGCCAAATTAAAATATGTCTATTGAAGCTTTAGATATTAGTGGTGTTTTGGTGCCGCATTCAGTTGTTGCCATAATTGGTGATGGAGCCTGTCTTTTTAGATCTATTTCCTACCTTTTATTTGGTAGGCAAGGCTTCCATGGCACCATACGCCAAAATATTGTTGAACATGTTGTAACCAACTGGCAAACTTTGGCTTGCTTCAGCATAAACTCAAATGGAGAGTGTTATAGCTCTTCTGAACAATATGAGTGCCCTATGTCATGCTTATATACTTATGGTACTGCATGTGAGCTTCAAGCAGCAGCAGAAGTTTTTGCTGTAAATTTCCAAGTTTTTCAAAATGGAAATTTATTACAAGCATTCGGAAATAATATGCATCCTGTAAAAAGATTGCGTTTTACCGGTCCATTTATGAATGGACATTTTGATGTTTATATTCCTTTAGAGGAAGTATTAACTCAAGATACCGATACGTCAAGTGAATGTATAACTGAAAATGTTAAAAATCCTTTTAAAAGACGTAGTCGATTCACCGGAAAAACAAAAAAAAAAAAAGGTAAAAAGCGTTCATTAGAAAAAAATAGTGATATAAATAGGGGTAAGCGCATAGAAGCATAAAAAACATTTCAGGTTAATAATTCTTAAGCTCATAGAGTTGCAGTGAGAAGAGATCAGGCTAATAATCCCGAAGCTCATAGATTGCAGTGAGAAGACATTAGGCTAATAATCCTAATGCACGTCAAGAAAGGCGTTTGCGAGCATGGAGTGTTAAAGCCATATCTGGCTTAAACTATGATTTTGAAATGCTTTAAAATGGAAAAATGAGCCTTTGGGTATCTGTTGCAAGGCAGGAAAAGTTAAACTTTCACAAAATGAAAGTGTAGTGTATACATATATAAACAAGCATACAATTAGAATAACTTGCAATACTTTATTGCAAGTATAAACAAATGCCTAATGCGTAAAACACATATGCATGTGGTCTGCGCATGCTGTAATATGAATCCACTTGAGAAGGCCAGGCAAGCGCGAGACCGTTGCCCTTCGGGAAACGCTGAGCTTGCACTTAAGCTGCTCTCGACATGTATATATGTACACTCCTCTCCCACTCTTTGTAGCTGTTAAACCATAACAGCATAAACTTAAAATAAGAACTCAACATATATTGAATAAATCATATTAACTTAAAACATACAAGACAGCACTGACGTGCTTCGTCTACAATATTAATGGTACATTTGGAAAACTCCTTGACCACATAATACAATATATATATATATATATATATGTATGATCTTCAGTATTAATTTTTACTGTGACATATGGCAAGGTGTTTAAGATCATCCCTCTTTCTGTTTTTGAACAGTGTATTAAGGGGCTAGAATGAGTATTAAACGTTTCTATGTATTCCTTTTCAAATTCATTTATTGTAATAAATTCAAAATGTGAACACAAAACATTTAAAGCTCTTATTCTGAAATCTGGGTCGCTTGTGTAAGTCTGGTCAATTTTGGAATCAATGTTATTCATTGCTGGTCTAATTCGTTAGCTACACTAGTGCCATATTTTTTTTGCATGCACCTTTGGTGCATTTTGTAAAGGCTTACTAGGGCTTTAACGACCATGATTATGGCAATTATAAGAACCAAAATGAGCATGTATAGCGTATCCGGTGGAGTAACGTCAACTTTATTAATAACGTTGGTGGTTGAATCCACCGTACTTGTTTAAAAAAAATATAAAAATTGAGTTAAAATGAAAATAACAAATTCAAAACAATTTGAAAAGCTTGTGGAAGAGTTGGAAAAAAATCCATCTCTGGCAAAAGGATTCCAAAAAGGAACTGTTCCGAGTAATTTCAACGAGGATTGGAAGAACATCGACAGTTTATTAAACGCTTTTGGACCGCCGATTAGAAATGGCGATGGCTGGCAGAAGGTATAATATCGCATTGCATCGCATTACATATGTCGCGATTTTAACAATTTTATTAAATTTTAGGTTTGGAGAGATTTAAAGTTTAAGGTGAAAAAAATGCTTAATAATAAGGCAGAATGTAGGGCAACCGGTGGTGTGCTGAACAAGCAAGTTGCGCTAATTTGTTTGGAGCCAAGATCTTAATGTGGGTGCCATCCACACACCCAATTACACCGGGAAATCCGGTTTTCTCATAGAAATAAAGTTTGGCCTCAGCTTTTTCCTCTTCAGTCATCTCTAGCTTTATCCAAAAGGGGCAAATAACACTTTCTAGTACATCAATTGTCTCCGACAAAACCCTTGAGACAACCGGCTGCGACAAACCAAGATTAAAGTCGTTGCCGACACTAAGTTGGTAGGATCCTTGACCCAAAAACAGCAATGTTGCAGCCAACTTCGATTTGTTGCTCTATTTTTTGTAGAACATTTTCTAAATGCTTCTTTGCTAAGGCGAAAGTATGTTTCAAATCTTAAAAAAAAAAATAAACAAGTTAGCGCGCACCATTGAACCCAAATTGTGATTTTATTACTTACTTCTTGTCAGGCAAGTTCATTATGTCTGACGTGTTCCTTATGTTTCTCCTAATTTTTATAAGATTAAATTTTTTTATCATCACAAGATGAATCAGATGCGAAAAACATGTTTATTTACTTATATAAATTGTTATGATCCGGCCTTATTTTCCCAACACTGTATCGATAGCCAGCTAGCAAATCGGTTGCTCAGGGATGGATACGACCTCGATACAGCGTGAGCCGGGCTAACAAAAATTTATATCTTTACGAAAAACTAACAACAAACGGACTAGCAGATATTCTTCACATAGTCGGACAATTTACGGATATACTGGGTAAACAGGTGTTGACATTTACCCCCAATGTGTGCCCTCCCTACCTATGAATTGGCCTATTTATATTTTGGTACCAACTCCCTAAACAAATTACAACAACAACACCAACTTACCCCAACATCAACACACAATCTTCCCACCCACACATTAATTACTACTCACACATGTTTACATTAACAATAAACAGACATTCATATAATTATATCTAACATTGTTTTTCTTAAAATTAAATTTACGTTAAATAAACATAATAAAGAAAATAAAAAGAATATAATTAAATAAATAAACAAAGTAAACAAATATCTAATAAACGACAAACAAAATAAACAATAAACAAAAAAAACAGAAAGAATAAATAAATAATGCAAATAAATAATAATTAGGGCGAAGATAAATAAATGAATAAATAAGGGCAATGAATAAATAAATAAGGCGAATAAATAAACTAAGTCCTATTTCGCAGTCGTTCGCTCGTCGCGGCACACTGTGGCTGTGGCGGCAGCTGCGTTATTGAGTGAGTGTGCGCGTATTGGTGCGCAGCTGTGTGTGGCTGGCAGCCGGCACTTTGAATATTGCGCTCGGGCGCAGGCGCCTGGATATAAGGGTCTACGGTTTTTTAAGGTAAACAAACTTGCTTTTTGATGTAAATTGAAGCTGATGACCACCCAGACGGGTTGGCCAATCTCGTCCGGTGGTCTGATTACCTCCTTCGGCCGCTGTACGTATTGGTTGCCGCACTGCTGCTAAACAACCACTATTAGAAAAATTGTCACTAAAATAAACAATTTTTTATCGTCTACCTTGTATACTGTAGGCGCACTTGGCGTCAACTTTTTTTGTTTTATGTAGATATTAAATTAAATATTTTTCTGCTAGCGCCGTGTCGCTGCCGCTAAAGAATTTTGCCTACTCACGGCCTCTTCTTCTCTCTACCTAGCAGTCACCTGTCCAGCAGTCGAACAATCGAGTATCGGGTGCCAGCACGACTCTCTACCCCTCGTCAACAACCACAGCCAACGATAGCCCTTCGCCGACTATAACACCACACTCCGGTTCGCTTGCGTCCGCCAAGAACAGGAGTGCCAAAACGGAGGCGTCCGTCCGCTACGCTGCCCAACGTAGGCCATCGCCCACGCCCTGAGACTAAGCGTCTCATGCTCTACCGACTGAGCTAGCCGGGCATAGATCCAACGCTCGGGTGTCACTGTTTGAGATCCTTAGCGTGGAACACCCCGAGCGGATTGCCCTGAAGTGTCTCTAGCTCATAGAGGCATCGTCCTACTGGCCGCACCACTCGGCACTTTATGAAGCGGCGACAGAAATTCGCGTTGAGGTTTTTTGCGAAGTCACTCAACACAAAATTGCGCTTGAATACCTCTTGCCCTGATGTGTATTGAACGTCCCGTGCCTTCAGATCATACTGCTTCGCCGACTTCTCGTACGCCTCGTGTAGCGTCTCCTGGATGCGAGCGCGGTATATCTGTTGCTTTGCTAACCTCTCTAATGGCTTTATGGCTGAGTCGCTGACGTCGCCCAGCCTTCTGGCCAATCCATATTCGCTGCCGTTACTCAGAATATGCTGTCCAAACAATGCGAAGTATGGAGATGTCCCAGTCGCCGTATGCACCGCACTGCGTAACGCCATCGCGATTTCTGGCAGCTTCTCGTCCCAAGTCGTCTGGTCAGTCCCAAGATGTGTCCGGATCGCTGCCAACACCGACTGGTTCACCCGTTCGGACGCGTTGGATTGTGGAGCATAGTTGCCTGTACGGATATGCTTAATGCCGTGATGCTCCAGCATGGCTTCGAACTCCTGCGACACGAACTGCTTACCATTGTCGGTGTGCATGATCTCGGGGACTCCAAACACGATGTACACCTCCTCCCTCAAAAATCGCATGATCGCCGCAGATGTCTCTTTCGGCATCGCCTTAAGCCAGACGAACTTGCTGAAATGGTTCAGCACCACAAAAATGTACGCATTGCCATGCCTAGAACGTGGGTACTTCCCTAAGAAGTCCAAGTACAGCTTCTGCAGCGGGCGCTCAGTTACCACCTCCTTTCCCATCTTTGGCCTTCCGACTTGCGTGCTGTGTTTCGCCTCCTTGCACACTTCGCAGCTGAGCACGTACGACCGCACCTGGGCTGCTATCCTCGGCCAAAAGTAAAACTGGCGTAGCCTCGCCAACGTTCGGGCTATGCCTCCATGCATACCCTTGTCGCTGTCGTGAGCCTGTTGTACCAACGTGCTCGTTAGCGCCTCCGGGACCCACAGCTTCCACAAGAACTCCTCGCTATCTTCTCGAGCGAACTGCGACCTCTTAAAGAGCAGACCGTCCTCGATCCGGAGATCTGGAAAACGCTCTGACTCTGTTTGCACCAACGCCAACCGCTCCAGATACTCCTCGCTCTCAAAGGCTGTCGTCTCAAACTCGAACAAGTTGAGTTTTTCCACTTCAAATGGTCGAGAAAGTATATCGGCTACCACATTGTCCTTCCCTTTCCGGTGCTCGATCGTGAAGTCAAATGCCTGAAGCGCTAGGGACCACCTTGCTAATCTTCCACTCAGGTCCTTGAGCGACATCAACCATTGCAGGCTTGAATGATCCGTGATGACTGTGAAGGGCATGAGCTCCACATATGGCCGAAAACGCTCGATTGCCTTCACCGCTGCCAAACACTCTTTTTCCGTTACGCTATAGTTCAGCTGAGCTCCACGCAGCTTAGCTGAAAAGAACGCGATTGGTTGGTCTGCACCTTCGTCGTCACGCTGGAAGAGAACTGCACCAATCCCCAGGTGGCTTGCGTCGCACTGGATGAAATAAGGCCGCCGAAAATCTGGATGTACCAGTACCGGCGCGCAGGTAAGTGCCTTCTTCAGCTTATAAAACGCTTCGACTGCGTCGTCAGACATCTCAAACTTCTTGCCGATTTTCAGGCAGTCAGTCAGCGGCGCCGATAAGCTCGAGAAATCGCGAATGAATCGCCTGTACCAGCCTGCAGTTCCCAAAAATCTCCTCAGCTGCTTTGTGGTTCTTGGGACGGGAATCTGGACTATCGCCTCAACCTTGCTCGGATCCGTTCGGAGAGCTCCGTCACCAATAATATACCCTAAGTATCTCAAGAACTTGAAGCAGAACTTAGATTTATGCAAGCCGATAGTAAGATTAGCCCCCTTCAAACACTTAGCGACCTCCTCCAACAGCTTAACGTGCTCATCAAATGTGCGTGAGATGATCAGCAGGTCGTCCAGATAAACAAAAACACGGTTCCGCAGACGCTGTTGTATCACCCTAACCATCAACCGACACAGCCGTTGAGCAGCGTTACACAGTCCGAAAGGCATCATACGGAACTGGTAAAGCGGACGGCCAGGAATGGTAAACGCCGTATACGCTCTGCTCTTGGGCTCCAACTCGATCTGCCAGAACGCGTGTTTCAGATCCACACTGCTGATAAAAATGGTGTCATCTACGCGGCTGAGGATGGACTCAATGTTTTGCAGAGGGTAGGCATCCTTCACCGTCAAGTCGTTGAGCTTGCGCGCGTCTAAGCACAGCCTGTTCTTACCAGGTTTCCGCACCAGCGTCATCCTGTTGTTCCACGGGCTCTCGCTCGGCTCGATGACTCCAAGTCGCAACATTTCGTCCACTTCCTTAAACAAAAGCTGTTGAACCGCCGGTGACACGGGGTAAAAACGCTCCTTTACCGGCACGGTACCTTCCACCAGCTCGACGGTGTGCTGCTCAAGATGCGTTCCCCCAAGCCCTCGCTTTTCGTACGCCAGGAATTTCGCCTTTACCGCTTCCAAACGCCCCTGCTGATCAGCATCCAACTGGTGCGGTTCTACCGCCTCTCCCTTCGTAACAAACTCGGACTCCATCTGCTCGACAGCATCCACTCCCACTACGTCTGGTGCCAGGCGGAACTTCTTCCAAAAATCGATCCCTAAGTAAAGATTCTGGACCAGGGCAGGGCAAACGTACAGAGTCATCTGGTGCGTCTTCTCTCTGTAGCGAATCGGAACCAGAATCTTCCCCAAGATTGTGTAGCTCGCACCTCCTGCAGCTCGCACTTTAGACTTCTGTGGATGCCATGCTATCCCCAGCTTCTCTATAAGTTCGACTGCTCCAGCACCGATCAGACTTACTGTCGAACCCGTATCCAAAAGACCTTTCACGGAGTGTCCATCGATTTGCACTTCGGCAAAGGCTTGATCGTCGTCTTTTATCAGAGAACTGAGTGCCTCACATACGCGCCTTCGTTCTTTCCCGCGTAGCATTGATCGTTTCCGCCTCTTTGGAACTTGGGGCCTTTTGCTCTGTTTTTGGACTCCCTCCTCAGCAAAGATGCGGGCTCTCGCTTCCTCGTACGCAGCAGTGCGCACCTCCAACGGCTGGCGGATCGACCACTTAAGCCTCGGTGAGTGTTCGCTGTTGGTCTTCTTAACGATATCCTTAACTACCATGCAATCCTTATTCCTAGTGCTTATCTCTAACATGCAATTTAGCGAGGTCTTTACTGCTTGCCCGGTGGTGCTGAGCGCGACTCCTCTGCCTGCGTCATGCTCCGCCTCCCGTTTCCCGACCGGCATTTGGGGCACTTGGGTAAAACGACACCTGGCAACCCACATCGGTAACAGAAGATGTTACGCGTTGTCACCTCACACTCCCAAAACGTGTGCCCTCTTTGCCCGCAATTCCAGCACGTCAGCGCGTTGCTGTCGCCATTTTCCATCCTTGGCCTATATAGGGCTTCAACTGCCTCGCTGGGTGCTCTCACCTCCTCCTCGTGGTGCGCCTCGTGCACCTGGAACCGCTCCCGGGGTCTACTCGATGGCTCTGCTGTGGTCTGGCTCCTGGACCAGCGGGATGAAAGCAACTTCTCTGCATCATGGCACTCCTCTCGCAGCTTCTCTAGGTCCGTGATCCAAATCGAATAGATTATTCGCGAAATTGCGTCTCTGATGTTGACTTTCACGATTTTAATCAGATCGTGATCGCTGACCGGAATCTCCAACCTCGACCTGAGAGCAAACATGGCCTGCAAATACTCATCGATGCTCTCCCCTGACTTCTGTCTGCGCTCGCGAAGCTCCTGCTCGCGTTCGAAGTTAGATCGGTGCGTCTGGAACCGTTGCTTTAGCGCGTACCGCAGATTTGGCCAATCCGTTGCCCCACTCGTCCTCAGGAACATCCAGTACCAGTCTTTGGCTCTTCCTTCCACCAGGGTGTGGTTTGTCTCAAATGGTCTAACCGAAATATAAACTCCCCGACCGGCATTCCTGTTAGGCTAGCATCAAATGTGAGACCCCATCGGCGCATTGGTATCGCCTCTGGCCGGGACTCCATCCCTCCAAATGGTCGGCGTTCCCCTGGGTCAACTCTCGGCTGGTCTTCGGCACGTGCTCGGGACCGCCAATGCTCCGCTTGCTCTCGCTGCTCTGATTCCAGGGCTCTCTGATTGAACCAGCGTCCCTGTGCTGCTGGTGGCTCTTTCGTTGGGACACTCTGGTTTGACTGCGGGTGTAGAGTCTGCTGCGCCTCCTTCGGACCTGATAGCTGCGTATAGAGGCTGCTATCCCGGATTGCCTTCACATACTCCAGCATTTCTCGCTTGCCCTGAGCCCTCTCCTCCGACAGCGCTGTGTTGATGGCTGCTTTCAGCTCGCTGTGCAGGTCCAGTGGTACTTGCTGCTGTTGTGGCATCGTCGACGAACTCCTTTTTTGCACTGCTCCTAGGCTGTTGGGCTCTGGGTGACCGCCTACTGCTCCTGCATCTGAGATGTCCATCTCTTCTTGTGGTGGAATGCCGGATTCTATGCTGGACTCACCAGCTTGGGTCTGTGACGCGGACCGAGTTGTGGGAGCCATTGTTTCAGCCCCTCTACTTCGATTGAACTCTGCACTGCGCCTAACTTTTCTCTGTTCCTCGATGTATTTTGTTTCTCTCCTCATTCCCTTAATTTTTCAACATAACTTTTCTTTCTTTGTTTCTTTTAAATATATACAAACAACATATATAAACGGGGTGAGACGAACATGGAACATGATACGGTTACGGTAAGTGTTGTGTGTGTATACATTGGACCTAATCCTAAAATTATCCTATTCCTATATCACAGTTGCAACTACTCGCTATGCATGGACATGGACTGACTGGAAACACTATGCCGGTCCTGAAGGACATGACATGGACCATGAGCCTAGACACATGTACACATATACGGTGAGAAACAATTAATTACACATGTTCAAAAATTCACATTTACCTACTACTCCCCAGATCTCAGAGCTTCGCTACAGCAGGACATGGTGGTCCACGCTCGGGTTGCTCAAGCCCTAAGGAATGTGGCTTGATCAAAACTATTTCTCCCCCTTTCTCCAGCTACTTCCGCATCAGTCCAGGCATTAAACCTCGCTGTGGTCTAGTATTATTGGCTAAAGAGTTAAGACTAGTAAACTAACACAACATGTAAACTGAAACAATGAATTGAACATATACTGCGACTTCACTAGCTTCCTATTATTGGGTTTTCCCTTGGGCGCCACTTGTTATGATCCGGCCTTATTTTCCCAACACTGTATCGATAGCCAGCTAGCAAATCGGTGCAGGATGGATACGACCTCGATACAGCGTGAGCCGGGTTAACAAAAATTTATATTTTTACGAAAAACTAACAACAAACGGACTAGCAGATATTCTTCACATAGTCGGACAATTTACGGATATACTGGGTAAACAGGTGTTGACATTTACCCCCAATGTGTGCCCTCCCTACCTATGAATTGGCCTATTTATATTTTGGTACCAACTCCCTAAACAAATTACAACAACATCACCAACTTACCCCGACATCAACACACAATCGTCCCACCCACACATTAATTACTACTCACACATGTTTACATTAACAATAAACAGACATTCATATAATTATATCTAACATTGTTTTTCTTAAAATTAAATTTACGTTAAATAAACATAATAAAGAAAATAAAAAGAATATAATTAAATAAATAAACAAAGTAAACAAATATCTAATAAACGACAAACAAAATAAACAATAAACAAAAAACACAGAAAGAATAAATAAATAATAAATTAAACAAATAATGCAAATAAATAATAATTAGGGCGAAGATAAATAAATGAATAAATAAGGGCAATGAATAAATAAATAAGGCGAATAAATAACCTAAGTCCTATTTCGCAGTCGTTCGCTCGTCGCGGCACACTGTGGCTGTGGCGGCAGCTGCGTTATTGAGTGAGTGTGCGCGTATTGGTGCGCAGCTGTGTGTGGCTGGCAGCCGGCACTTTGAATGTTGCGCTCGGGCGCAGGCGCCTGGATATAAGGGTCTACGGTTTTTTAAGGTAAACAAACTTGCTTTTTGATGTAAATTGAAGCTGATGACCACCCAGACGGGTTGGCCAATCTCGTCCGGTGGTCTGATTACCTCCTTCGGCCGCTGTACGTATTGGTTGCCGCACTGCTGCTAAACAACCACTATTAGAAAAATTGTCACTAAAATAAACAATTTTTTATCGTCTACCTTGTATACTGTAGGCGCACTTGGCGTCAACTTTTTTTGTTTTATGTAGATATTAAATTAAATATTTTTCTGCTAGCGCCTTGTCGCTGCCGCTAAAGAATTTTGCCTACTCACGGCCTCTTCTTCTCTCTACCTAGCAGTTACCTGTCCAGCAGTCGAACAATCGAGTATCGGGTGCCAGCACGACTCTCCACCCCTCGTCAACAACCACAACCATCGATAGCCCTTCGCCGACTATAACAAAATTTTATTAAACTTGCAATCAACTGTCAAATTTCTGTGTGAATGGTGTTTTTGCGATAGAACTATCGATAACGAGACGTCGCACAGTGGCGCCCGTAGAACAAGTCAAGTGTCAAAAATCAAAAATTGCATGTGCCTCTAAAAAATATTGAATGAACCTACTTTATAGGAAATTTTCTAGCGATTTCAAATCTGCAATCCATAATGTAACCGGATTTTTTGTTTAGAAGACATAGCTTTTCAAAGTTGTCTGATTTTTTGTGTTACATAAAAATCACAATTTTAAGGTAATTTGGTCGGCTTTGAGATACAATATCTCAAAAACTAAGTTACGGATCGTCATTATTTTTGGTTCTATTGATAGATCTATTTATTAAGAAAAGAATAAAAAAAAAATTAAACTAGTTGCTTTGCGTTTGGCCAGGCAATTCAATATTTACCAACTATCCACTTTTTCACTATTTCTCAACTTTGATGGAAAATAAAAAAAAATTATATCACATTATATCGGCTATTTTTTTAAATTAATTTCTTTGATTATTCCTCTATTTAATGCAAAAAGTTTCATGTGCCCGTTTTTTGCCCCTTTTTTTTTAAATGTAAAAAAAGTGAAAAAAGTCATAGGAAAAAAAATGTGTTGCATGCATTTTTAGGCAATTTATGACATATAACCGTGAAAACCCATTTTTGTTGTTGTTGTTACGTTCGTTATTGTGAAGATACTTGACTTTTGTTTTTCATTCTGTAATGCTTACCTGAGATCATTTGTCAAATCCTGGTCCCTAAATTCAGGTGCAGTTACAGGATATACAAATAAATTACCAGGTACGCACCGAATACAGAAATTGCGTTGGCGTACAACTAGTCACACATCCCATTCAGGTAGGCACAAATCTTATTCGGACACGTGCCAAGTACCCAAATTGCATATATTGACCTTATTGACCTGGACTTATACAAACAATAGGTAAATTTTTTAGGCATGAAAGCTAACTCTTTTCTTGAAACCTTAATCCAAACGGTATACATCAGGTAATAGATTAGACTATATAATGAAAAAAAAACTATAATCCTGGATTAGTCTACGACTGAAAGTTGGCGAGACAAGTACTGTTTTACACTTCAAACATGTCGTTGAGCAACCATAAATTATTTGACCTGTTTAGGAAGTCAACCACATTACAAAGTTTCACGGAAGCTGCCTTCGAAGAACTTGATAGTTTATACGGCAATATACAGAGAAGCGAAGATATAAAAAATAAATTCTGCATGATGTATGCCAGTCTAAACTCACGATGGATAAAAACAAACAGAATGACTGAGAGATTCAACACCAAACACCAGGACTGGCTTAATAGTGATACCATCCTGGGTACATTAACAGAAGATGAACCCAGCACATCCACCGGACGAGCAAGAGGAAGGCCGACTAATGGCATGGAAGAGTGTTCAAATTTAACAAGAAAGAGGAAACTCGCTGATTCAACAAATGATTTATCTACGGAACATTTATCGGAATTATATCCGCAGAAAAAGTTGACCCCGACAGTCCATAAAATATTGGCGCATGGCAAGGATATAATTGAGTATCAGTCTTTGCCAATTGGAGAGCTCTCTGAAGAAGCACAAGAGTCCCTTAATAAGTTTTATAAAAAATACAGATTGCTAAACACTTTCAAAGCTTCAAGGGTGAGACAAAATGAGGACCTCTTCAACATGTTAGCAGCATCTTCAGATCCACTAATTTCATCACTGAGGCATGTTAAGTCACGAAAAGAATTAGAAAATACTTATAGTTCAGAGATGATTTCTCTTTTAGATATACCATCTTTTACGGATTGTGATGAATATTTTACAAAAAATTAATTTAAAAAAAAAAAAAAAAAAAAAAATTATTTTAATTATTTTAATATTAATTTTAGATTATAAAAACCATTAAAACGAAACAATAAAAATCAAAAAATTTAAAAAATATTTTTTTTCCTTCCCGTAAAGTTGATTTTTCCACAAATTTCAACTTTGCATACCCATAAATAGGCACAGAAAAATCGTAGAATTCATTTCAAACGCTCATTTTATAGGTTGATTAATTATCTATCATATGCTTTTTAGATTGTTCGATTATCTCATTTGGTTCAAAAGTTATGATTTTTGATATGAAAAAACTCAAATGGCCCCACTGTGCGTCGTCGTCACAAGTCTGTTACAGAATACCGAAATAGCATCGAAGTGATACGATATTGATGTGATGTGACAACGACTCTAAATTGACAACGACGTCGACGACGCCAACGGTAATACGGGCGAATGTGTTGTTATTTTTTACGTGCCAGTGTTTCTTAAAGAATGACTCTAGAAAGTCAATTCTGTTTTGCAATTTATTTGCTTTGTTCCAACTTGGGGGATTAGGTGCGGTTAGTAGGTTTTTCAGCTGAGCAATTTCTTGTTTTGCTCGAAATATTACGCCACTGCGTCTTGTTTTCGGCATTATAGTTTTTATTTTTTGCACATTTTGGTTTATTTTATTACACACTCAGTTATTTCCGCTGTTGTAGTTGGTGCTCCTTGGTTATTTTTCCTTGAAAATTTTCCAGATAATTATTCCGATCCTGCTGCTCCTGCAGCCTTCGTAAGTCCTGTCACGGTCGCCAAGTCCGTAATAAACGTTTTTATGGGGCCAAATTTTAGAATGTATTGCTCAAATATTGCTTTTGCAAAAGTGTTGGCATTCTTGATTGGTATTGGTATGGCAACGAGATATTTAGTTAAATCACAAATAAGTGTAACTGCATATTAGTTACCATTCTCGGATCTGGGTAATGGACCTATAGTGTCAACAATTACTCGATCAAAGGCACACATTGGTGTGTCTGTTATTGTCAAAGGAGTTATAGTATGAACTAGTGTTTTTGACATTTGGCATTTGGGACATCTACGTATGTACTCTTTTATCTGATAAGTCATGTTTTTCCAATAGTAGTGTCTTTTTACTTTGGCCAAAGTTTTTGTTATGCCAGTATGTCCTCCTTGTGTGGGACTATCATGAAATGAAGACATTATTGCTGCTTTTTCTTTATCTTTTGAGATAATGGTCACCGGCTTGAGTAGCGTTACTCTTAATAAATTCAATTCATTATTGCCCATGTTTTTGAAATTATCTATAGAAACTTGTTCAAAGATTTTTTCATGCGGTGCCAATTTTAGTTCGCGCATATCATGCATACCAGCTTCCTTTTCGAGCCTTTGGAAAAACTGACCTAAGTCAATAACTCCATTAGTATACAGATCGCTAACATTTATTCTTGCAATGACTTTATTTCCGTGTTTAAAATAACACAACTTTTCTTTCATATGCAAGGCCACTACTTTTCGTACGTCGTCATTCGTGATGACTTCATATATGTTGGGCTTAGAAGCTTTTTCAAGATTTTGCCTAAGCAAAAGTTCTTGTTTATTTCCTCCGCAGGAATTATTTTGTCTACTGGTTTTCCTGGTAGTGACTTTCAGGACCTTATTTTGAATGTCTTTTAATTCGGATATTGTTATCCGTGATAGGGCATCTGCCACGAAAATGTCTTTACCCTTTAGATACTCGACTGTGAAGTCGTACTCTTCTAATTCGAGCCGCAAACGCGTTGATTTGGAACTAGGGTTGATCATAGAAAATTAATATCTTAAAGGCCTGTGTTCAGTTTTCACTGTGAAGTGTTTTCCATAAATATATGGTCCAAAATGTACTATGAACAATGAATTGCTGCTAATTCTTGTTCCGTTGTACTCTTATTACTTTCACCCTTTGTAAATGAACGTGATGCGTATGCAATTGGAAGTTGGAGTCCATTGTAGTTTTGAGTCAAAACTGCTCCACACGCTTGCTTACTTGCATCCGTTATTATGCAAAATTCTTTGCTGAAGTCTGGGTATTGTAATAGTGAAGGCTGCATTAGCTTATCTTTTAGGTATAGGAATGCATTTTAGCATTCAACTGTCCATTCAAAAGGAACATATTTTTAACATAATCTTGTTATGTGAAACGTCTATAATAATTGCAAATGCAACAAAACGTCTAGCGCTGTGCGCATCGTGTGGGACTGGGTAGTTTTTAATGACGTCGTACTTTTTGTCGTCGGGCAAAATTCCTTTATCAGCGCATTTATGACCAAGAAAGGTCACTTCATGCATAAAAAATGAGCATTTTTGTGGATGTAACTTAAGGTTGTATTTCCTACATTTGTCAAAAACATCTGTTAAGTTTTTGAGCATATGTTTTTCGGAACAACCAATAACTATTAAATTATCCATATAAAGGAATGCTTTGGAAGATACAAGGCCAGAGAATGCAAAAGTAATCATTTTCTGAAATGAATTTGGCGCTATTTTTAAACCAAATGGTAATCGCGTGAAGCGACATGAGCCATTGCTCGTTGAAAATGAAGTTATATCCCTTGAACTTTCTTCAAGTTCGATTTGATGAAAACCTGACATTAAGTCAAGGCAAGAAAAGTATTTTGCTCTGCCTAGTTGATCTAATATGTCTTCAATTCTAGGCAGTGGGAATTTGTCGGACAGTAATTTTTTATTTGTCTGACGATATTCAATTACTAATCGCCATTTTTATACTCGGTACCGAAGGTAAAGAGTATATTGGGTTTGTGCAATGTCCGTCATGGTGTCTTTCCGTCTGTCCGTCCGTATGAACGCAACTTTTTTCCACACCCTTCAAGCTAGAGACTTGAAATTCTCTTTATCTATGGGATAGTAAATTAAAGTGTCAAGATTGGGGTTCTACGATAACTAGGGGGGCTTGCAAATCGATAAATTCGATAACTCAAAAACGATAAGTCCGCATATTTCACACACCCTTACAGCTAGAACTACCAAATTTGGTGAGAAGATAGCTACTAGCAACCCCCAAAAAACTGCATCAAAAATTTTGGAGCCACGCCCCCCATTCCGCCCCCAGCTCCACCGCATTTTAAAATCAGAAAAGCCTATATCTCCCACAGTTTTTGAGCTAGAGTCACCGAATATGGTGACAAGATAGGTGATGATGACCCACCAAAAACTGCATCAAAAGTTTGGATGCCACGCCCATCAATACCACCCTAGCCGCCCCCAGGTGCCCCACCGCTTCGTCAAAAACGGGAATGCGTGTATCTTCCAGAGTTGTGGAGCTACAGCCACCAAATTTGAGAGGAAGATAGCTTGCAACGACCCCCAAAAAACTGCATCAAAGTTTTGGAGCCACGCGCACCCCTTCCACCCCCTTTCCCACCTTTTACAAACTTTGAGCTATAGTCACCAAATTTTGTATGAAGGCAGCAATTGACATTCCACATAGATCTGCATCAAAAATTTGGATGCCACGCCCACCCATACCGCCCCCAGCCCCCCTTTCAACAGCTCTTACAAACTTTCAGCTAGAGTCACCAAATTTGGAAGGAAGATAGTTGGTGGCATCCCCATCTGCATCGGAGAATCTTTAAGGCAGCGTACACCCCTGCCCCATCCGTACCCCTTTGCAATCAGGCCTCTTTTTACCTGTTTTAATACTGGTATCGAGTATGCCGCAGTCGGTTGCGTCCGACTGCAACGTTTCCACTTGTTTATTTTCTGAGCCTGGAAGGGCTTTCTTTGGAACTAATAAAAGTGGGCTATTGTATTGTGACACAGATGGTTCGACTATGTTGTCGTTGATCAACTTTCCAACTTGTTTTTGGATTTCATCTGTTTGGCTGTGCGGGCTTCGATAGTTCTTAATATACACGGGTTCATTGTCTTTTAGTCTCAAGTTTTGTTTATAGAAATTATTTGTTGTGATCGATTCGTTTCGAGACCGAATACGTCACTATACTCGGTGCATAACTTTTTTAGTTGAGGTTTGAATTGAGGCGGAAAATTTTTGGCTAGCTAAGATAAGACGTTTTCTTTTCTACTCTCTGGATTTGTTTGAACTACATCGTAGTTCGAAAGTGATTCATGTTGCAAATTATTAATTGTAACTAATTGATCTGAATTAGTTGTATATAGTAAACGGACAAACGTATTTTGGGATGTTGCAATTGTGTTTGCAACATAAACACCATTCTGGATTTCCTGGTTTGGAATAAATATGCTATCTTCTTTTGAAGTTGGCGTAATATTTCGGACAATTTGAGATATTGCTGGTAGAAGTATTGAGTTTCTACCAGAACCATATGTTATGGGAACATGAATTGGATATTGAAGATTATTGGGTCTAATTATAAACCAATCTTCTGATGGTTTGAAGTCCGGTTGGCAATTGTTTTTTTTTTTTTTTTTTTTTTTTTTTTTTTTTTTAATGTATTGGACCAAAAACACAGTTAGTTTTTATTACAACACAGTGATCTTCATTAGTAAATTCGGCAAGCCTGGTTGACTTCAGGCGTAGTTGTAGGTCTTGTGGATTAGGTTGACTTCCTTTGGATCGTCACCAGGCTATTGTATTAGGTTTCCAAATGACCTGCGCTTAAGTCTTCTAACGACTCTTCTCCCCGCAAGCTCTCTAGCCAGCCGGCTTCGGTGCCGCTGCAAACGTGCGTTGTATCTGATGGAATAAGCTCCAACTTGGCTGTCTATGGTAGTCAATCTGAGGTCATTGTGCAAGGTTGAATTTCGTACGTACCAGGCAGCACCAGTTATTCGACGCAAAGCCAAATTCTGGAGTGTCTGGATACGTCGTCGACTTGTCCGACACGCAATGCCCCAAATCTGTATACCATATCTCCAAGTCCGAGCAACCAAAGTGTTGTACACTGCCCGTTTGCAGCGCAGCGGCAAGGCGCTATTGGCGTTTATCATCCAATTAACTTTTGACAGCTTGCACCGACATTGCTTAAGGAGCCCATCAAAGTGAGAGCGAAAACAGAGCCTTTTGTCCAATGTGATCCCCAGGTATCGAGCATGATTTTCAGGCTGCAAGGGACTCCCATCAAGCCAGACTGCCGGTGCTTCTCCACGTCTCAGTGTAAAGTTGACAGCTTGGCTCTTCGAGGCGTTGAGCTTGATGTTCCACCTGCGAGCCCAGCTCTCAAGGATGTGGATATACTCCTGGGCTCCGTCAGCAGCCTCGTACTCGCAAGAGGCAGAGTGGAATACTGCCACGTCGTCAGCAAATGTGGCAATGAGAAAATTACCTGGTGAGGCGAGGTCTTCAAGATCATCAGGAGTGGGTATGTCCGCCGTGTACAGGTTGTATAGAAAAGGGCCCAGTACGCTGCCTTGCGGAACGCCCGCCTTCATTTCCCGCGTGGTAGAGATCGCAGCCCTCACCTTGACTTCAAACCTGCGTTCCGTTAGGTATGAACGCATTAGCATGAAATAGGGAGCTGGGAGGCGCGTTTTTATTTTTTGAAGCAGACCTCTAATCCAGACGCGGTCGAACGCCTGCTGGACATCCACAAAGATACCATAGCAATAGCTCTTGTCATCGAATGCCTTAAGTATGTGGTTAACCACTCTGTGAACCTGTTCAATTGCACCATGCCCTCTCCTGAACCCAAATTGGTGGTGAGGAAGAATGTTCATATTATCCATAAGCCTAACAAGCCGTGCAGCAATAAGCCTCTCCCAAACCTTAGACAGAGATGGCAAGAGGCTGATCGGTCGATATGACTCAGGGTCATCCTCCGGCTTACCCGACTTATGAATCATGTGGATCCTTGCTAACTTCCACTGGGCAGGAAAGTGCTGGGTTCTTAGTATAGCGTTGAAAATCAACGTTATAAAGAGAAGCGCTCGAATTGGCAGGGCCCTCAGGGTGGTGTGGCAAATACCGTCATGGCCAGGAGCCTTAGAACTAGGAAGGATATTAATAGCTTCCTTGACCTCCTCCACTCTGATGGGGTTGATGGGCAAAGACATCTGCAGAGGAGTCTCCAGTGCTTGGGCGGTCTCATTAAGGCTATTCTGATCAGCTAGGTCAAGCGGCGTAAAGCGTTCTTCAAGGTGACTTGCAAACGTCTCAGCTTGCTCGTCGTCAGTTTGGCAGTGCCCGTTTCCAGGACAGCGAAGCGGTACAGTTCTCCAAGGTTGGCGCTTTAGGCTACGTGTGGCACGCCACAGAGAGTAACCAGCATCACATGTGTAATCCATACTCTCTAACCTTCTAGTAAAAGTTTCACTTTTAAGCCTGCGTAGTGCCTCCTTAAGCTCCCTCTCAGATCTTCGCCATACTGCCTTGTCCTGAGGGCTATGCGTTGTCTGGTATCTGTGTCTGTTTTGCCTCTTGATTCTGAGCAAGTTTGCTATATCCGCTGGGAGTCTGTTTCCAGAATTATCCTGGCGTCTTACCATAGGGGGCGGGGTGGTTTCAGCTGCAGCCGACCGGATCTTGGCGATTAGCAAATCAATGGAATTTTCAACATCCAATCCAGTGTTGATGGTAGTGTTAAGCTCGATACTTTCGCCAATCCGTCTCTGAAACTCCTCAATGTTGGTACGTGCGTTGATGAGCCTTGGTGGTCCACTGACCATTCTTGCACTGCTATCCAAAGTAACTATCAGGGCAAGGTGGTCACTAGGGAGGTCCCAATCATCAGATATGGAAAGAATCTGGTCTGGAATCCCCTGGTATATGGCAAAGTCAATGCAGGAAGGAGTACCTCTTGCTCCATAAGGGTACCTTGTTGGTGATCCCGTTGCAAGGATCTTTGCTTGTCTACGAGACAGGCTCCCAGCAAGCTGTATGCCTCGTGCATTGCTGCTTCGTCCACCCCACAGCCAATGATGAGCGTTCCAATCTCCACCCACCAAGTACTTGTTACCAGCCGAGTTAAGAATATTATTAAAATCATAATCAATATCCTCTCATTTGGCCTGCAATAGATAGCTCCAAAAACCACATCTCCAGCATCTGTCGAAACTCTAACCGTTGAATACTGGTAAGCCCGATTAACTAAAGTCAACTGAGGGAAATGTATCAGATTGCTCCGAACGAGTACAGCGCAGCCCCCTGCAGCTGTACGATTATCAACCCAATGTACTGGGTACACCTCGAAGCCAAATATTCTTGGAAATGATAAGCCATTCGTCCTGGTTTCTGACAGGAGGATGACCTTGATGTCATGTTTTCGTACTAGAGCTTCAAGCTCTAGTACTTTACCTGAAATGCCGTTGGCATTCCAGATAAGAACCTTTAGTGGTGAATTCATTTTGACAGCAACGCGGTCATAAGCGTGAGGATTTGCTGTTGCATCCCCAAAACTTGCTGCTGCATATCTGCCATTCTCTCAATAGCTCGAGTCATATCCTTGATGGCAGAAGAGATCTCATCTCCGTTGACTGGCATCTGTTGCTCAACTTGTTGTCGGGTTTGACTCTGTTCTTGCTGCTGCTTCAGGCCGCGTCTAGCCACAGCAGCATATGATTGCCCTCCAACTTGTTCCTTAATGAATGAACTTGGAACGTTTACTGGCTCTGGTTCATGTGTTCTGATTCTCCGGATCTGGTTTGGCAATTTTGGGGTTAGGTTGGCGTTTTAATGGCCTTAGGAGCTCCCGCTCGCCTTATGTACTCGATGAAAACCGTGCACCCCTTATAATTTGCCGGGTGGCTGCAAGAGCAGTGTACGCATGTAGCTGGCACGTCAGGTGACCTGGTGCATTCAGTAGACCGATGGTTATCGCCGCATTTTACACACCTAGGCTGCTTTGTGCAGTATTTGGCTGTGTGTCCATACTCCTGACATCTGTGGCATTGCACAACTTCATGACTTCTACGAGCAGTCTCAATTTTAACCACCTGTTTGCACATTTTCCTAATAGCAAGAACCCCCTTGTTATTAGGCGCTGGTTCTATATTAAGAAAGTGTAGGTTCATAGGCTCATTAGAGTCCTTCTTTTTTGGGTTATGTAAGTGGAGAACTGTGTGACCTTTGCTCTTAAGCTCATCAATAATCTCTCGATAAGCGTAGAGTGATGCAGTCCCTTAATGACAATGCGATAAGGCTTCTCCTCATGGAGTTGGTATGAGTGGAATTCAATTTTGTGCTCGTTAAGCTTGTTCACTATAGCTCTATAGGTGGGCACATCGCTGGCAAGGAGTCGCATGGTTTTACCCATATTGGATTTAATAACCAATCTATTTTCATCCACAACATTCATCAGAAGTTGCCACACGTCATAGATATTATCAATGTTATTGACTACAATAGGGGGTGGCTTCTTACCAACAGCGGTGGCTATAGGCTGCGCAGATGTTGATGCTCCCAAATCCAAGGGGTCCGCCTGATTTGGTGACTCATCTTCTGAAGATTCATATATCTCAGTAGCGTTCTCGACGTCCATACCGTCGTCATCTTTTTCGGCCAAAAGAGAAAATTTATTGGTCGTGTTTAGTACTACGTCAGCAATGTTATGTTTGCGGCGTGATGCTGGGGGAGAGGTTGTGTAGGGTCCTTTCCGTTTACCGATCTTCTTCGCTTGCGAGACATGCATGCGGGCCGCTGCAGCAGCTGTCTGGTCATCATCATCATCGTGTTCGTGGGAGCTTTTAATGTTCGTAGCTATTGAGCTACTTATCCCTGTCTTAAGCCCAGAGTACTTATTGGTAACTGTCGTCAATTTGCTGACTAACTCAGCCCTCGATGACACATCGGCTGTTGACGTCAGTTGCTTGGCAGATGGGTGTGCAGTAGATGCAGGCACATTGCTCTCTGCGTTGGAAGTCTTGCTGTTGGATCCTATCTTCATTGTGATATCATTTAACAACTGAGCCCTAAGGTCCTTTTGAGATATGCCAGCTACCGACATCATCGCTTTTTTAGACTGACTAGATTCTGAGCGCGTAAGAGTTTTATCATCCATACTTGATAGCTTCAGACACTGCACAGTCGATAAAAACGGCTGGGTGCCCGATGTGCCCGTTGGGCTGGATATACTGTTTAAACACTTTTTCCTAATGTTCGTGGTTGTATAGCTTTTGCCGACACTGCACGCAACAGCGTCCAAAGTCTGTGAATTGTGCACAGCAACGAGTAATGTTCAGTTTTGACAAATTTATTTATTTTATTTCTGATGTTGCCTGTATTTGTTTCTGGTTGGCAATTGTATTTTTTAATAAAATACATGCCTAGTATTCCATCGCATGGTATAGCGAAATCTAAATCAACTATATGAAAGTTGTGTGGAATTATATATTTACCTGTCTGTATCTCAATTGATGCTAGTCCTTTAGATTTTAAAATTTCTTTACTAATGCCTTGGATGCTTATAACATTATTAGGCTGGATGTCGTGAAAGACATCAGAAGTTTCTTTAATTATTGAAATGTCTGCACCTGTATTTATTAAGAAGATAAGTTTTTTACCTGTTGACACATGGTCAATTGAAACAAATATATTGAGACTAAAATTTATTGTGTGAACTCTGGTGTTTATTTGTTGGGTATCTAAAGGTTTTTGGGAGTTTCTCGAGGCTTCTTGGGTTACTCTGACATTATTTGTGTTGTGGCCTCTATTTGAGTTGCCACGGCCACGGCCTCTAAAGTTTCCTCTATTTTGACCTCTGTTGTGGCCTCTATAATAATTATTATAGTTATTGTTATAGCCGTTATTATAATTGTTGTAATTATTATTATAGTTACCGCGGCCATTGCCTCTACCCTGTCGGGGATTACGGTAACTGTTTCCTCTAATATTTTGACCTTGCTGGTAGAATACTGTGCTGCTACTACCAGTTATTTTAGTGCTGCATTGGATATATTTACCCATCGCATCGTCGAAATTACTGTAGTTACATGCTTCTAGTATCATGCGCAATTTTTCATGGTTAGTATTGTCTGCATAGCTGATATCGTTTCTTTTGTTGCGAATTTTTCTGCATTGTCAGGGTCTAGGCCATCGTCAATGTAAGCTGCTTCAAGTTGCTTACGCAAGTTGTCAATATCAGCTGTATACTGAGATGCTGTTTTACCTTTTTGTTTGGTATTTAACAGTTTAGCCTTAATTACGTCAGACGATTCACCTTTAACGTTTCCCTTTAGTTTTTGGCTACCGTAAAAGTTTGCTGATCCACTTAAAAGCTTAATAATTGGTGGACATCCCAAGCATGATCATTTCATTGATCGTATAAGAAAGTATAACAGCTGCTTTCAAATGAATTTTTTTGGAAGTACAAAAATTATAAATGAAAGTTGGTCAACCCTTAAAGTCCAAGGACAAGTGTATCACCTAATTGGTAGTGTCCGACCTTTGCCAAATGAAGAAATGCAGTTTCTTCAAATTTATTTTGTTGGTGATGATTAAAAGGAAGCTCAACTACGTTGCAAAAATATTTCAAATGTTGATTTAAGCGTAGTAAAGGATCTTCAATGTATGTTTCATCATCATAATCGTTATGTTAAAGATCTAAAAATGGCTCTCAATAAAATACCAACAAGTACTAACGACTATAAATTGATTATACATGCTGATCGAACACCCGCTGGAGCTCAAAAAAGGCTTTATAATGCACCTCAATCAAGCGAAGTAGCTTTAGTTATTGTTGGTCAGCAATTTGAAAATAGCGATATTATTATTGAAAGCCATAATAATAAATTACATCGTATAAGTGAGGTGCATCGATCATACGATGCCTTACAGAGTAGGGAACTGGCGGTTCTACGCCAAAGGGATGCCGACAATTTATGACCCCATTAAGTAATTTGATCCCTTTTTTTTGACACTTTTATTACCCCCAATACTTACATTTATGACCCTTTTTTTTGACACTTTTACTACTCCCCAATACTATAGTCTTTGACCCTTTTTTCCCATGATCGTGAACGCTTTAATTAGACTAGGTATTAAGGACAAAGGCATGACATTCCTAGGCCGAATTGTTATGGTTGCGAGAATCAGTGATCATAGAAACTGGTGTTAAGTGTACATCTGTTTGCACGTGCGTTGTCTTTCACCCCCTGCAAGCAAGCCACGACATGCATTGTTATTGTCAAGAGCAACATCAACAACAGAATCCTTGAGAATCAGTGATCATAGGATCGGGTGTCAAGTGTGCTGCTGTTTTAAGTGCGTTGCCTTGAACACGTGCAAGCAAGCCACAACATACATTGTTTTTGTCAACAACAACAGCTACATTCATGTGGGCTTGTGAGCAAGGGATCTGGTGTGTGAAGATCAGTGTTCACACGATCAGTTTTGGCTATGTAACCAATTTGTATTAGAGTCAAGTGTGCTCCTGTTTGACGAGCAAGCCCTAAACATTGATCTTTATGGTTGTGATACTGACAGGATCAGTTTTAGCTATTTAAGCAATTAGTGCTAGAGTCAAGTGTGCTTCAGTTTTAAATACATTGCTCTGCACACGTGCATTTTTATAGCATCATCAACAACAACGTTCGTGGGGGCGTTATGTGTACAAGGATGGGAATTTTCTTTCACAGCAGCAGCAGCAGCAGCAAGCTCAACGCATTGTTTTTAAAGAAGCGTATTGATACTTGTACATTTAGATTATAAAAAGTTAGAGGGAGAAGGTGTAAGAGGGGGAGTGTTAGAGGGTGAAGGTGTAAGAGGGGGAAAGGATAGAAGGGAAAGTGTTAGAGGGAAAAAGTGTTAGAGGGAAAGTGATCCTTCTTATACTAATTTAATAAGCCACGCCCCCATATACGATTTTATACACGAGCGTCTATGAAACGCAGATGGGAATGTTAATTTTTTTTTGTCCCCTTCATCCTTAAGATGAAAGCTTAGCGCCATCCTTTTCTAACCTCTGTTTTTTTATATATCTGACTTGATTATTAGTCAAGTGCTAGGAAAATCTAATATCCTGCGTTGACTTCAATACGAATAAGAGAGCTAGTTTTGGTTTAAGTTGTAGTGTTTATTTATTATTTTCAATTTAATTCATAAATTCATCTGCATATATAAGATATTACATATTTATTTTTAAATATAGTATTCAAACATTTGATTCCTTATTGGCTTAAACGTTTTTTGTTCATTCTTTTGTTTAAATTTCTATATTTTGCCATTAAGCGTTCTAGTCTTGTATGACGCATGCTATAGTAAAAGCATCCACATGTATCAACTCCCTCTGTAGCTATATCGGATGACCAGCTGCACGCTGAAAGATGTTCACCAAATTTTGATGTAACTAGATGACAGTTGTCGTACGCCAAGAAAAATTCTCGGTAATCTTCAAGCAATTCATGATGTTCGGGAAAAATCATTTCTTCAAACTCATTTAAAGATCATCGATTTTCTTAACAATTGTTTTAAATCCAAAGTTAGAAGTCAGCTTCATTTTGTAGTATACTCGGCAAACGTTTATTTAAGACTGACTTGAATGATTGTTTTATCTTTCCTCAAAGCATTTCATTCGTTATTTAGTTTTACATTCTGATGAAATTGTATCCTAAAAGTATTGACATCTCATTTTATTTCTTTACCCATCTTTTTTGATATTTCAAATAGTAGACGAGTAAGATCAATTTCTGACTCATAATCATAAGTTGTTTCTAAATATGAAAGTTGTATACTATATTTACGCATCTCTGAACACTTTGGAATAACGTAATTATAATATATATTCCTTATTTGATTTTTAATAGTGTGTTCCAACACAAAAATGTTGTTACAAAAATTCCTAATCTTATAAGCGTTCTCCATGAGTCGCTATCAAATTCGACTCTATTACCATACTGATTGAGTATTAATATTCGTTGCCTATCTGATTTTCGAATTTTAAAATGACACTTAACGGTCTCAAGCATTGGATGTTCAATTATTGTATCTGGCATTAAGAAGTCAATGTGCTCCAGTTTCATTTGGATGTACTCCTTAACCGTTAATAATTGAATCCATTCCTCTTTTCCCAAGCCAATAAAATTACGTTTATGTTGCTGCAGCCAAACCATAGGTGTGAAATCTATACTCGTAGAAAACCCACACTTTAGTTCAAGCTCTAGGCTAACAAATTTATGCAAGCTGGGTCCGTCACACCCAATTTTTTTCACTTTAAGCCGCCCTATCACATAAAGGAGCTGAATGAAGTGACTAGAAAAACCTTAAAGATTGCCAAACAGTATGTTGACGGCTTGGATTGGTCTGAAGGTGACATCTCTTATCTAAGTCTTGATGACATACTAAAGCCATTGAATAGTTACGCAACTGTAATAGTAAGAGGAAGAGCTAAAAAAGAGTTTTTAAGTAAATTTTTACACACAAAAATAATAGATATAAATCTTGAACAGAGCTTAGCACAATATCCAAACTTCTTTACAAATTGTAGAATACATAAGAAAATAGTACATCAATGTGCACTTAATAATTTATTTAAATTGTTTCTTATCTTAGAAAACTCACAGTTTGAGGTATCTGAAAATTAAAATTTGTATACTGTACTTGAATAAAATAAAAATTATTTTCTTATAAATTTCATCATGTTTTTATTTATTAATTAAGAGGGGGTACATAAAAAGTTATAAATTATAAAATTGAATGCATATCAACTTCAACTTGATTTTCTATTAAATTGGTTTTAAGCGATGCGTTGAACTAATCCAGTCAAAGGCGAATACTCTGCTAATCGATCATGCATAAGCAGGCAATATACCTTTGTATTTTTTACACTTATAGTTTCTAGATCAATTGAAACTCTTACATCGATTGGCCCTGTTTTAACTGTTTCATTCTGATGTGACAAGTCTACAACAACCATTGGTGATTTCTCTTTAAACTCTATACATAGGTGTTAGTAATGGCTCAGATTCCTTCATATAGTAGCTTGATTGAAATCCTGTATACATATCATACAAACTTTCATATCGTTCATGCTTAAAATTTATGTTCAGGTCATCGTATGGAAAGTTTTCTTAGTTGAGGTACACTTTTAAATTTCTCAAATGATTATGTGTTAGTTTATCATCCACTACAAAAGCTATTATCGCAAATCGAGGGCGTTCTCTATTAGCTGCTAGCTTAACATTCCAAACATGTTGTGTGCCTTCTGGTAATGTTGGATTCAGATAACAATCCCAACTGCGGAATGCAAGTGGAAGTGAGCCTCCACTCTTAGTCAGACTAAACATTTGTAACTTCTTTTCATCACTCAGAGTGACATGTGGTATTTTCCATACAATGTTAGAAATATTTAGCGTATACTCCTTAGTTCCAGTTTTAGTGTAGTATACATCTTCCATATTTTTATTCATGAGTAATATCAATTCATGTTTACAATTTAGTAAGACCTTGTTATAATCTTCGGCAAATCCAAGTAAGTATTTAAGAGGTATAGAAAAATTAAAGTATCCGTTCGACAGCTGTCTATCATTTCCATTAAACCATCCAGAATTCTCTAACATGCATCTCTCCGTTTGGTTTAAGGAAGCATAGTTTTTAAAGGTTGTTGAAATACCAACAAATCGAGTACGGTCAATTTCAATTCCATTTAATTCATATCGAACCTCGTCAACGAGATAACTCATACAATTGTTTTTAAGTTTCCCATCTACAGCAAGCGAGTTATCCGCCAAACAAATTGTGCCCTCAACATTAATAAAACTCTCACAAGGTAATACATATAAGTCCTGATTCTGAATAGGAATCCTAACTTCGTCATTGCTTTTAAATGCTTGTAGATAGGGAGAGTAACTATGATATTCTTTCTTGATTATACTCTCATCCGAATAGGCTTTCTCTCGAACATTCAATACACTACTCATTATTTTTTTATTTTTTGACCCAGAGATTTTAAAAATAATTTTTTCTCTGGGGTTAGTACTTTTTTCGTCGACCTGTATCCTTCTGTAGTACGTTTTTACGTTTTTATTATTATAAATAATCATTATCGTCGCCTCAAGTGTAAGCGAAGTGTCACAACCTCTTTTCTTAAATTAACCAAGTTTCCGTTCTGATCAACGATCCGTATTATTAATGACTGTATATCGCTCGTGGCAAATAAATAAGATTATTTGGTTTCTCACTCAATTTATAGCCTGGCGGAACGTTGAGTGCAAACTCATGCAGAGCATGACTTGATACCTCATTTACATATGAACCGCTTACAATGTTACATTCCAGACGAATCGTTTTTACTTTTAAAATGTCAACAGGTTGATCTGATATATGCGTTGCATTTGGTTTTAGTTCTCTTTTATTAAATCCAAATAATTGACCGATAGAACGCTCTTCGTTAAAATGTATTGAATCTTTTTTAGATGAAATCACTACTTGAAGGGTATTATTATTGCTCTCGATTAGCGGGTGCTTTAATTCATTGGGCTCTATTTTCTTCATTTTCTCTTTAATAAATTCACTTATATCACTAAGCTCATATGATCCCACAGGTATCTCGAAAATATGCTCCTCAATATGGAATAAATTATTATCGTAGTCCACATTTGGGACCGAGTTGTACATATGAAAATCAATTAGTGCACATTCATAGCTCCCACTTAACTCTATGGGAGGATGATAATTAGCTATTAAAATCGAGTTGTTACCCGTCAACGTTAGTGTTGTTGCCATTTCGAAAGATTATTGATAAGTGAATTAATAGTACTAGTTTCTTGTATTTTATTTTATTTTAAATTTGAATAAAATCAGCAAACCCCCTTCTATAACGTCCATTTTCCAGTGGATCATCTTTACTTATTAATAAAAATCCATATTTTTCTCTCCAACAAAATTGAAAAATATTCTTAAATGCATCAAACGACATGTCTACGCCTACATGATCCTGATACACATGTTTCATATTGACTTAGTCCTGCCTAAACATAATAATTAGGTTTGCATTGTCACGCACAAGGTGCTTTGGGATGCGTGTATACGTTTGACACAAATAGAACGCATCTATACTTTTATGTCTGCCCATGCAGAAGTATGCTCGAATATTATCCTGTTTTTCACATGCTACGTCATCGAAAATCATTATAGAGTTCTTTTTGGCATCGCTGGGTGCAACAACATTTTCATTTTCAGAAAATGTAAAATAACCCATTCCTTTTATTGGTTTTATAAGTGTTTTTAAGTATTCATATTTAGGCTGATATAATGACTTTGAATATAAGTAAATATTCTCAAACTTTAATCCGTTAGGGCTTTCAATTAAACTAATCATAACATTGGTTTTCCCGCAATTTGAAGGTCCGACAATTAGAGCTCGTATTGAATTGGGTAACAAGCTACTATGTCTAAGTTGTTTGACATCACCATTTTTACAATCGATATTTTTTACTTCTATGTCATTTTTTTGTTTGATTAAACGCATATTAATGTAACTCCTTTGAGTAGATCGTTACTTGCTAAAATCTCATTGAAGAATAAACAACAAATAAAATGGCGTTGCGCTTTTATACAACTACTAGTAACAAGCCACCACTCTACCTAGGAAGAGGTATTGTTAATAAAATAATAAACTCCTTACCAGTTGAGCTACGTATACCGGGATATCAGTTTTGTGGTCCAGGTATAAAGCTTAAAGCACGTTTAGAACGTGGAGAAACAAAAGTCATGTAAAAACAAGAAAAAATTTATGAATATCGTTCGAGACGCAACCCGAGTGTTAAAGAAAGAAAAACCACTTGGCATTCAAGCTGCGATTAAAGTAGCCCGAAAAGCTTTGTCGAAGACCATTGGAAAGAAGAAAAATACAGTTGTTATTCCTAGAGTAATCAACGTTCCTAAAATTGGAGGTTTTTTACCACTTGTACCAATCTTGACAGCGCTCAGTGCATTAGGCGGAATGGCATCTGGTGGAGCAGCTATTGCTAAAAGCATTAATAATGCTAAGAATGCTAAAAAAGAGCTAGAAGAGAATAAACGTCATAATAGAAAAATGGAAGCCATTGATTTAGGTAGTCGTCTCGATTTAAAACCGTATCAAAAAGGTTTTGGTAAAACCACAAATAAAAAAATTAATTTTTATACTCGATACCGAAGGTAAAGAGTATATTGGTTTTGTGCAATGTCCGTCATGGTGTCTGTCCGTCTGTCCGTCTGTCCGTCCGTATGTATGCAAGTTTTTTCCACACCCTTCAAGCTAGAGACTTGAAACTTTCCAATTCTCTTTATCTATGGGAAAGTATATTAAAGTGTCAAGATTGGGGTTCTACGATAACTGGGGGGCTGGCAAATCGATAAATTCGATAACTCAAAAACGATAAATCCGCATATTTCACACACCCTTACAGCTAGAACTACCAAATTTGGTAAGAAGATAGCTACTAGCAACCCCCAAAAGAACTGCATCAAAGTTTTAGAGCCACGCCCACCCATCCCGCCCCCAGCCCCACCGCATTTAGAAATCAGAAAAGCCTATATCTCCCACAGTTTTTTAGCTAGAGCCACCAAACTTGGTGCCAAGATAGATGATGATGACCCCCCAAAAACTGCACCAAAAGTTTGGATGCCACGCCCACCAATACCGCCGTAGCCGCCCCCAGATGCCCCAACGCTTCGTAAAAAACGGGAATGCGTGTATCTTCCAGAGTAGTGGAGCTGGAGCCACCAAATTTGGTAAGAAGATAGCTGGTAACGACCCCAAAAGAACTGTATCAAAGTTTTGGAGCCACGCCCCTCCATTCCGCCCCCAGACCCCCCGCATTTTAAAGTCAAATAAGCCTATATTTCCCACAGTTTTTGAGCTAGAGCCACCAAATTTGGTGCCAATTTAGCTGATGATGACCCCCAAAAAACTGCATCAAAAGTTTGGATGCCTCGCCCACCAATACCGCCCTAGCCACCCCCATCTGCCCCAACGCTTCGTCAACAACGGGAATGCGTGTAAATTCCAGAGTAGTGGAGCTAGAGCCACCAAATTTGGTAGGAAGATAGCTGGCAACGACCCCCAACAATCTGCATCAAAGTTTGGAGCCTAGCCCATCCATTCCGCCCCCCTTTCCCCACCTTATACAAACTTTGAGCTAGAGTCACCAAATTTGGTATGAAGGTAGCAATTGACATTCCACAAGGATCTGCAGCAAAAATTTGGATGCCACGCCCAAACATACCGCCCCCAGCCCCCATTTCCCCACTTTATACAAACTTTGAGCTAGAGTGACCAAATTTGGTATGAAGGTAGCAATTGACATTCCACAAGGATCTGCAGCAAAAATTTGGATGCCACGCCCAACCATACCGCCCCCAGCCCCCCTTTCCCCACTTTATACAAACTTCGAGCTAGAGTCACCAAATTTGGTATGAAGATAGCAATTGACATCCCACATAGATCTGCACCAAAAATTTGGATGCCACGCCCAAACATACCGCCCAAGCCCCCATTTCCCCACTTTATAAAAACTTTGAGCTAGAGTCACCAAATTTGGTATGAAGGTAGCACTTGACATTCCACAAAGATCTGCATCAAAAATTTGGATGCAATTCCACCCATACCGCCCCCAGCCCCCCTTTCCCCACTTTATACAAGCTTTGAGCTAGAGTCACCAAATTTGGTATGAAGATAGCAATTGACATCCCACATGGATGGGCATCAACATTTTTAATACTGGTATCGAGTATACCGCAGTCGGTTGCGTCCGACTGCAACGTTTCCACTTGTTTATGAATGAGCTGCCCAATAAACCGCTTTCGAACATTGATATTATAAACTTCGCACGCAAACATATCCCTCATTTCAGAGGGGTTTATGTTAGAAACTCTTTACCGAAACATGTAAGAAAAAGAGAATGCGGTATCGTTAACGTGGACTCGTCAACTGGAGCTGGAACTCATTGGGTAGCTTACTATAAGGCGGATGAGGAATGCAGATATCTTGATAGTTTTGGAAATTTGCCACCCCCTATAGAACTTATAAGATATTTGGGCGAGAACATTCAATACAATTATAATCAAGAACAATGATTTGGTACTTTTAACTGTGGTCACTTATGTCTTTTGTTTTTTTGTTTTTAATGCTCACCTAAACATCTTGTTTAAAATAATTTGTATGTCAATCAAAATAAATACTTAACCAATTTTTTTATTTTTGAGTATATATATATATATATAAATATTGTCTGTAAACTATCTCAGTTTGTTTGGAGTATCTGATTAGTTGTTTCTTGAAAACCGAAAACATCAAACAAAACATTGTTTCTAAAAAATCAAAAATAACAGCAAAACAACAACAAGCTGTTTATGAAAAATAATAACAATATAACAACAAAACAAGGACAGAACAACCTGTTATTAAAACCACCCTTTTTTACGCTCACTGATCAAGTTTATTAGCTTACTATCATAAATATACTAAAATGAATGAGCATATGCTAAAGGACCTAACAAAAACAAGAAACACGTTAAAAAGAAAATTTCGAAGTATTAAATTAGGTAAAGCCGCAAATGAATACCAGTTGGAGGAAACATTTAAGCCTATAACAGAACCACTCAAAAAGATTATTAAAGGAAATAGGGAAATTAAGCCATACCCCCGAATCAAAAAAGAAGAGAAAGATAAAAGTGTAAATGAGGTGGCAGAGAATGGAAATAATACTAGTGAATTTTATGACGCAATAGATGGGGAAATTGATGAAAAACAGTCAATGCATGATTCGCTTATATCGAGTGAACAAAGCTATACTAACCTCGCTACAGCAGGCAATAAAGATTATAATCAGTCAAATGTAGTAAGTGATGATAGTTTTAATCTCAGTCTTGTAACGACGTAAATCTGGGGCTGGGGTCGGCGTCTCAGTCGCGCCAGGGTCGCTTCCAGAATATTTATAAGTTGCTGGGACACTGGAGGAGCTGTCCCGGGGTATGCCTAGGGGTCGGGTAAATAGAGGAGGGCGTAGGTGCAGAGAGAAGGGAGTCGTGAGCATGTCTCACGCGCTGGCGACGATTTGGGAGTCACTCGAAGGAGTAGGTTGGTTAGCCCAGAGTATTACTCGGAGAAACCAACCAACCGTTCCCCGAATGGCTCTTCGTCGCCGACCAGGGCGTCGAGTGTGGTTCTGTGGGCACGGAGGGGTGAGAGTTAAACAGCTAGCTGGTCGGGCTGAGGGTAAGACCCGGAAGCCTGTGCACCAACTGCCTAATCCCATCCACCCGCGCCTGTCACCGGCCGCGTCCTTGAGAATCTCTCGGACGCGTATGAGAGATGCGAGTGAGAAGATTCGTCGCGCACAGAGTAAGACTCGGAATGCGTACTCGTCCCCCCACTCGATCTCCCACAACTGCAACGCCTGGGTATTACCCACTTGTCACTACACGTGGAACATACTCAAGAGGCAGGCGTCGCAGAATCTAGAGTAAGACTCGGAAGATTCGCTAACATACCCCTCAAGTCTGCCCCACGTGGGCCATTTGGTGAGGCGCACCTAACCACTATTTCCCCACCCGTCGCTACCCATGGGACCCACCCAAGAAGCAGGCGTCGCAGAATCTAGAGTAAAACTCGGAGGATTCGCTTGCGTACTCCTCAGGTCTGCCCCACGGGAGCCACAGGATGAGGCGCTTACTAGCTGAAAAGGGGTAGAGGGGAATACATAGAATACACAAACACTTCTACGTTTAAATATTTATTTCTTTTTATTTAACAATCATCACTAAACATGGCCCTAGACCGCACCAAATCTACATGTGGTTGCCTGAGCAACCGTTTAGGCCCATCACAGATGGCTGACACTTACCCCCAATCTGTGTGTAAAAGGTACGAACGGTGTTTTTTTTTTTTTTTTTTTTTTTTTTTTTTTTTTTTTTTGCTTATCCTATACATACAGTCTTATTATTAGGTAATAAAAGCGACACATAACATTGGCGGTACGGCCGTTAGGTATTGCGTCACCAATGCCTATGTTCCACCTAATCCTCTTGCTCTCTTCGCTCGCGCTCAGCCTTACGCAGATTGGTCATGACTGCCGCCGCGAACGCGCTGAATGCTTCCCAATTGGCGTTGCTGGCCAGTATCAATGTCACCAGGTTGTCCAACTCGATACTACAGCCGAAAGCCCTCTCCAGCTCATCTCGGAGCCCGGTAAAGCGTCCGCAGTGAAACAAGACGTGTTCGGCATCCTCTACGAACCTATCACCACAGGAGGTACAGAACGCTGCACTCTCATGCCCAAGTCGGTGCAAGTACTCACGGAAGCAGCCATGACCACTTAGGAGTTGGGTGGTGTAGTAGTTGAGCTGCCCATGCCGCCGGTTTTGCCACGCTGAAATGCTCGGGATGAGGCGATGCGTCCAACGCCCTTTGCTAGACGCATCCCATTGCCTCTGCCAGTTTTCCAAAGTGCGCGTTTTGGCCGCTGTGCGCACTTCATACTTCTGGGGATCCGAAAGTTCCTTGCCATGAGTTCCCTCGTAGATCTCCGAGATTTCCCTAGCCAGCTCGGCTATGGGGGCTATTCCAGCCAGGACCAGACATGCTTCATCCGAGATGGTTCTGAAGCCGCTACAAACTCTGATCGCTCCAAGACGGTGAGTGGCTTTCAGTCCGCGGGTGTAGCTCTCAAAGCGGCAAGCTGATTGCCATATCGGCGCCGCATACAGCATTGTCGCTCTTATGACGCTGGTTAAAAGGAGTCTCTTAAATTGCTTCGGACCTCTCGTATTTGGCATGATACGAGAGATCGCACGATTTGCTAAGGCGGCCTTTGTGCTAGCGTACTCCAAATGCTCCTTGAAGCATAGCCTGGTATCCAGCATAACGCCCAGATATTTAATCGCCCTCTTAGACCTGACTGCAGTGTTAGCCACGATTATGTTTGCTGTCTCCACCGCTTTTCGGCTGCTAATGAGCACTGCCTCTGTTTTTTGGGGTGCTATCTGCAGTCCTACTGAGGAGAGCCACTGTATGGCTTTCGAGATGGCTAGGTTGCACTTTTCCTCCACTACCTTGAGATCCTTGGCGACAACCACTATTGCCACATCGTCAGCAAAGCCCACCAGCTGTGCATCGTCTGGCATTGACAGCCGAAAAACGCCGTCATACATGACGTTCCACAGAAAAGGTCCCAGTACCGACCCTTGTGGCACGCCTCCAGAAACTTCGTGCTCCTCCATCGTCTCGCAGGTATCATATCTATCCTTAAAGTAGCTCCTTGTTATCCTTAGTATGTACTCCGGCACGTTTAGCGCCTCAAGAGCCTCTAGGATGCAGCCCCATTTAGCCGTATTGAAGGCATTTTTGACGTCCAACGTTGTCATCAGGCAGTACTTCTTGGCACCGCCTTTCCATCTACATCCAGCTTTAGCTCCAGAAGCTATCTCGACTACCTTGCCGATAGCGTCCAGCGTAGATCGCGCTTTGCGAAAGCCATACTGCTGCGGTGGAACTCCACCAGCAGCAGCAATGGCGTTATTGAGCCGGGTGCAAATCAAATGCTGCAGTAGCTTGCCCGCAGTATCGATCAGGCATATCGAACGATATGCAGCTGGATCTTCGAGCTTTTTGCCAGGCTTCGGTAGGAGGACCAGGCGCTGAATTTTCCAGCGGTTTGGAAACTTTCCGCTTTGTAGGCAGCTGTTGTACATGCTCGAGAAGACATCTGGGCGGAGCGCAGTTGCTAGCTTGAGCGCTCGGTTGGGAATCGCATCTGGGCCAGGTGACTTGCTGGGCTTCAACCTCGTTGCAGCGTGTCGAATCTCTTCTAGCATGATGGGCTCAATTTGGAAATGCGTGCTTGGCGCAGGCGGGGGCTCGCCGATATCCTCATCCACACTGGGAAATAGGTGCCTTACTATCTCCTTCATTGATCTTGGGTCCGTGGGGTGGCAGCGTGGAGAGGCATTGAAGCGTTTTACTACCAGCTTGTAGGCATTGCCCCACGGGTCGTTTTCCGCTGTGTCGCAGAGGTCCAGGAAGCATCTACGCTTGCTGTCTTTAATAAGCTTCTGGAAGCGTCTCCTACTGGCGAGGAATTCCGCCTGGCGTTCATGGAACAGCAGCGATCCACGTGAGCGCTGGTAGCGGCGTCTAGCATAGTTGCACTCGCTTCGAGCCTCAGCGATCTCCTCGTTCCACCAGTATACTGGGGCATGGTGCCTCTGGTACCTTCTGCTCCTAGTCATGCTATCATCGCAGGCACGGCTTAGCATCCGCATCGTTTTGTCCACCACTTCCTCAGTGCTCTCAGTATTATCAGAGGTCATAGCAGACTCCAGATGGGCACTGAAAGTCCGCATGTCTAGCGTCTCGACACGATACCTAGGCCAGTGGTGAGCTGGAGTATTACCGTGATCCGGGCGTATTCCAACGGTACACCATATGGCAACGTGATCACTTGCATTGAAGGAGTTATCGATGCTCCAGGTGGACGAACTAAAGAGCGAGTTACTGACAAATGTTATGTCAACGACCGAACCCAGTCCAGCTCTGCTGAACGTGTGCTGCGTTCCAAGATTTAGGAGCGCCACATCGAGAAGAGAGAACGCCTCCAGCAACCCCCGTCCTTTGGCATTGGTTGACGAGCTGCCCCACTCCTCTGCCCACGCGTTGAAGTCTCCAGCGATGACGATCGGGTGACGGCCTCTTGCGTCTGCTACCAGGGAGTCCAGGGTGTTAGCGAACTCTGATAGCTGCAGACTAGGGGGTAGGTAGACTGCGTAGAACCACATGCCGCCCACCGACGCGCGCACGTAGTTTTCGTCCCAATGTACATTTACCAGAGGAGTCCCGTCAATCCCGCAGGACCATAGAGCCGCTCTTCCAGTTATGTCCGAAGCGCATCTAGGGCTCTCAGAAAGCCGGTATGGCTCGCTTAGCACCGCAAGGTCTGCAGAGCGTTCACGCACTGTTTGCGACAACAGGTCCTGGGCCGCTGCGCAATGGTTAAGGTTCAGCTGTATGAACTTCATCTTGCACGACCAAGTACGCTTCCACTGAGTGGACAACTATTACTGCCCGCCTGGTGGCTGAATGAGGCACTGCCCTTTGCAACATAGATGAAGCACTTCGCCACCTCGCTCTTACAACTCGCTGCCTTGTGGCCTGTAAGTCCACACCTGATGCAGCACTGGGATCTATCCACGGGGTTACGGCAGCTGCTTGTGGTATGTCCCATCTCCAGACAGCGGTAGCACCGCGTGCGCGCTTCCTGCTGGCGAATGACGCAGCTGGTCCAGCCAATGCGAACTGTGCGCAGGGCAGTAATGCTGCTTGCCAGATTTGCTGGTACTGAAAACTGAGCCACCTGTGTATTGCCATATCCAGGTCGAATGCTCTTGAAGATACATACGTCGGCTGGTATGTTTGCCTGCGCTGACAGCGCAGTCACTATCTCCTCTTTAGTGGCTAACTCGTCCAGGTCCCGAATGGCGAAGTGAGTCTGCTCGGTAAATGAGCGAACCACTGCACTCTTGCCCAGCACAAGCTCCACTTCGTCCTTGAGCTGCTTTGTACACTCCAGGCCTACTCCATTCAACTCAAGTAGCAGGTCACCTTTTGCTGTGCGACGAGCTTTGGAGACCTTGTCGCGGACTCCGTTGAGTTTTCCGTCGCTTCTGCGCGTAACTAGCGACAGAACTTCGCTGTAGGAAAGCTCGCTGGTACTTATTACCAGTGCATCCGATCTGCTCTTCGTATGTGGCTTGCCAGATGCCTTACCGGCTAGCTTGCTAGACTTCTTTCGCTGATCCGTTTGCCACGTATTCCGTGGAACCGAAGCCGCTGGACTTGCATTGCCAGTTTTGTTCCTCTTCGAGGGCGTAGCTCGCTGCCCTGGCTCGAGCTCGCGCCGCCTCTTGGGAGTCACTGTACTCCTCGCAGCACCGCAACTCTGCTGTTGCACTTTATCGGCTACTCTAGTAGGCAGCTTTGCAATCGGCGACGTCTGTGTGGCCGTATCCGCGCTATCACTGGAAGCTGTCTTGCTTCTGCCAGAGCAGACTTGGTTTAGCTTAAGTGCCTTCGCTGCTTGTTCCCTCATCAGCTGGTTTACGTGCCGCTGCCCGAACAGAAGGGCATTAAGGCCGTTCAGGATAGCACCCAGCTGCACAAAGGCATCTTCCTCCTCTGGCTTCTTCCCCTGGGGTGGACTGGCCGCCGCAGGTGCAGGCATGTCACCTGGAGCTACCAGGCTGCGCACCGGGGGTAGCGCACTCCCCTG
>JARNME010000029.1:27399955-27433394 GCA_030179655.1 Scaptomyza flava | reverse complement strand
GGCGCGCACTTGACTCTCTCTTATCTATCCTTTCTTCCTGTGCACACTGCACCTCATGACCATAAACAGGTTTACAATGCCACGCACGTCAAAGAGGCGCACAATTGACTCTAACACTAGTTAGGTAAATAGCCAAATCTGTTCCTCTGATCACCTGCTTGCAGGTGTATAATGCAACGCAGGTTTATAATGCCACTCACGTCAAAGAGGCGCCCTCTCGATTCCAGATCCTTTGATCACTACTACTCATGAGCATAAACATTCATTCATGATTGCTTGCTTTCAGGTTAACAATGCAACGCACGTCAAACAGGCGCCCTCTCGACTCTCTCTTATCTATCCTTTCTTCCTGTGCACACTGCACCTCATGACCATAAACAGATTTACAATGCCACGCACGTCAAAGAGGCGCACAATTGACTCTAACACTAATTAGGTAAATAACCAAATCTGTTTCTCTGATCACCTGCTTGCAGGTGTATAATGCAACGCAGGTTTAACAGGTGCGCACTTGACTCCAAATCCTATGATCACTGAATCTCACAGATGCTGCTGGTAAAGTGGTGGCCTAGGAATGTTAATCCTTTGTTCTCCACATTAGGCTAATCAAAGGAGGGACCCGATCATGAGAAAAAAAGGGTCATAAATTATGATATGGAAGGGGGTCAAAAAAAGGGTCAAAAAACAAGGGGGCGATAAAAGGGTCATAAAATTAATGGGGGGTAATTAAACTGTCAAAATGAAAAGTCATAAATTGACGCAGAACCGGCAATCCCCTACTACTCGTCTGCGACATGGTTTTCTTTACCCGGTAAGTATTTGATTCTATAATCAAATTTATTTAGCTTCATCTTCCATCGTTGGAGTTTCGTATTTGGTTCTTTTATGTTTTTTAACCATACTAAGGGCTTGTGATCGCTTAGTATTTCGAATTTTCTACCATATAGATATCTTCTATAAGTTTTTGTTGCCCAAACTGCTGCTAATAGCTTTTTCTCTATAGCTGAATAATTTATTTTATGTTTGTTTAGAGTTTTACTGGCGAAACAAATAGACTTGTGTTTTTGTGTCAATACCGCTTCTAGAGCTACATTACTTGCATCTGTTGTGAGACAAAATGGTTTGTCATAATCTGGATGAGTAAGAATTGGATCAGAAGTTATCAGTAGCTTTAATTTCTCGAATGCTGAGATATATGATGTATCCTTTATGTCTACTTTTGATTCATTCTTTAACTTAAGTGTCATGGGTTTGACGATGTTTGCGAAATTTGGAATGAATTTTCTATAAAATCCACACAAACCTAAAAATTTCTTTATTTCTTTTGGAGTCTTTGGAAAGATTATTTCATTACTGCTTCAATTTTATTTGGATTAGGTTTTAATCCTTCTGTTGTCACTATGCTTCCTAGAAATTTTGTTTCCTTTTTTAGAAATTCACACTTGTCTAGTTGCAATTTTAAGTTGGCTTCCCTTAGTTTGGCGTATACCTTATTTAGTGACAAAATGCGTTTTTCCAATGAAGTGGAGTACACTATTATGTCATCTAGTTTGAACAAATGTGTTCTTTCAATGAAGTGGAGCACACTATTATGTCATTTAAGTAGACTAAACAATCTTTGTAGATTAAATCTTCCAATAAATTGTTCATGCAGCGTTGAAACGCTGCTGGTGCATTTTTTAGACCAAACGGCATACGTGTATATTCGTAGTGGCAATGTTTAGTGGAAAATGCTGTCTTAGGTATTGATTTCGGATCTATCTGGATCTGGTGATAGCCTTTTGCTAAATCAAGAGTTGTGAAATATTGGCATCGGCCAAGTTTATCTAAAATTTCATCCATTATTGGAATAGGAAATTTGTCATAAATAGTGATTTCGTTTAGAAATCTTTGGTCTATTACTACTCTATATTTTTGTTTTCCTGATGCATCCAACTTCTTTGGGATTACTAAAACAGGCGAATTATATGGAGACTGACATTTTCTTATTATCCCTTGCTCTAACATTTCTTTTACATGTCTGTCTATTTCGTCGTGTTGAATTTGGGAATACATTTAGGGCCTTTTGTAAATTGAGTCCTCATGTTTTGTAACTATCGAATGTTTAACAGTACAAGTGAAAGTCAAATTGTCACCTTCATTGTACTGTATATCTCGATATTTGTAAAGAATTTTTAACACACACCTTTTCTCTTCATCGTTAATATGATCTAAGCGAAATTCATTGGACTCTTTTAATTCTTCGTTTATAACGAAAGTTAATTCTAAGTCTTTCGACGAAGGTGGGTCTAGACACTCTGGTGCCTGTTCTTCTTCTACATTTATATTGGGGTCGTACTTAAATAAGAATGTATATTCTCATAAAGTTACGGCTCCTTCTTCGTAATTTATTTTTGCCTTACAAGCTTCTAAATAATTTCTTCCTAACAATAAATTATAACGATTTGAAAATTCATGTATGAAGAACTCCTGTTTGGATGGACATAGTTTACATGCCCTATTGTTATACTTGATGTTAATTTAATGTTACCGTTAATGGTATGAACTTTAAGCTCAGTGTTTTTTATTGGAAATTTTAGGTAATTTTTATTGATTAAATTTATTGTTGACCTAGTGTCTGTTACACACTTAAGCGGGTTATCATTCATAACAACAATTTTGAATGGGTTATTGTTTCGTCCTGTTCCGAGGCAATTGCTTGAAAATTTTCGGATGTGTCCATTTTTGACACACCGCTTTTACTTTCTCTTTGCCGCTTTTGCGGCTGGTTATTATAAGGGGATGCTTGTGCATTATAGTTCCTATTCTGTGAATAATTCATGAGATTCTGTTGTCTGCCTTGTTTCAACTTTTGCTGAAATTCGGCATATGTCTGCATATATTCTTGTTGATTCTTATGCGGGTTAGTTGTGTTGTAATTTGTTTGGTAGTTATGATTATGTTGTGCTTGGTTAGTGGGGTTATATGTTGAACTTTGGTTAAAATTTGCCTGATACCTTTTACCAGAATTGTGTTTATTTGAATTATTGTATTTATTATCTTTGGGTTTTTCAACCACACTATTTTCAAAAAAAAAACCCTCCTTTTGAGCTGCTACTTTTAACAGATGGCTATCGGTAATATCATATCTAGCTAGAGTCATGAAAATTCTATTTGGAATTTTACTTATAATTACGCCTTTAACTGTGTTATTATGGCATTTGTATAAACCATTGTATTGTTTGGAATTTTATCTTGTGTTAGCTTATTGGTTATAATATAAGATTTGTGCTATTGTTCTTCTATGAACTTACGGAGATTTCCTTGATAGGTGTTGTATAGTTGTCGTAATAATTCTTCAACTGGAGTCTGGGTGGTGTATTCCTCGATGAGTGCTCGCTTAAATTCTCACCAATTGTTGGCACATGATAGCTGCGAAATCCTTTGAGCTTCTCCGATGACTTGTAGTTCGATCGCACCGTATATTATGCTTTGCTGTCTTTGGTTTGTAGTAGGGTATAATTCTAGTAAGAATTTTAAAAAATTAACAAAAAATTGTGCTTTCAACCGTATCAAAATTATAAGACATCTTTGAATAGGTGGTAATGGCGCGCACCAAAGTTTTGATGCAGATTTTTAGGAGGTGTCATCACCTGTATTGGCACAAAATTTGGGAGCTCCAGCTCAAAAAATGTGGAAGCTATAGGCGTTTCTGATTTTAAGCCTCGGAGGGGTCTGGGGGCGGAATGGGAGGTGTGGCTCCAAAATTTTTGATGCGGTTTTTTTTAAGACCAGTGCTTCGTTTTTAACCGTAACTTTCCGGGTTTTTCAATAAATTTGCAAAATGGCAGTGCGACGTTGACAAATTGGACGAGAAAGATGGCTAACAGTCCAGCAAGACTTTGAAAAGTCAAGAATCGAGCCCTTTTCTTCCTCCTGAAGGAGACTAGAGCGACCCACTTTAATTAAGTTAGTCAATTCTGTAGTTGCAAACAATAAAAAACGCCAAAATCCGCGATCCTACCTCTTTAACTTCACTTAAAACCAATGTGTCTTATAATTGTGATACGCTTGCAAACAAGTAAATTTTTGCACTTCTACAAAAAAGTTAAAGGTGCATTTCCAGGCAACGCTAAAAAAAAATAAATAACGGAGCTTTTTCGCAGTCTATGCTTTGCACTTTCGTTCCTCATACTTTATTTTTTTTAAATTTCCAACAACAAACATTTTGCAACAGAGAATAAACTTAAAGTTTTGATGTGTCTTATCATTTTGATAAGCACTGTATATATCAAGGTTCATTGTGAATCATTGAAAAACTCTCTTTCCTGAGTGGAAATGTGCAGTGCTAAAATTTGTTTCAAGTTATACACTTGTTAGCTTTAGTACTAAAACTATTTAACAAATTCTGTGTACGGACTGCTGCAGTACTAGCGCTGGATGAATTGGCAAGAAACACTGCGCTTTCTACTTATGTGCCAAGTAATGTTTTTATACCCTTAACCCATAAAATGGGTAAATAAGGGTATAATGGTTTTGTGCAAAAGTATGTAACAGGCAGAAGGAAGCATCTCCGACCCTATAAAGTATATATATTCTTGATCAGCATCAACAGCCGAGACGATATAGCCATGTCCGTCTGTCCGTCTGTCTGTCCGTCTGTCCGTCTGTATGAACGCGTGGATCTCAGAGACTACAAGAGCTAGAGACTTCTGATTTTGTATTTAAGTTCTCCTATACCATGAGCAGAACAAGTTTGCTTCAAATTATCGATAACTATTCTGGTTTCCGATATACACATAATATCGATAACAATAAAATATCGAATTTGGAAAATCTAAAAATGAGGGTTGAAGTAATGGATAATGATAGAACTTTTCTGAAAATTTCGTCCAAATCGGTTGAGAAACACCGGAGATATTGAACTTAATCGATGGAAGCTAAGCCAGTATACCAAAGTCTTATATAAATTAAATATATTTATTGCAACTGGGTTCAGGGTATCTTCTAGTCGGGCTCTCCCGACTAGAGCCTTCTTACTTGTTTCTTCTCTTGGTATTGGAAACAAACACCCGCTCGGTGGAAGTTTGAATATTCTTTAACCACAAGTGTGCGTTAGTTAGATAGAGAGGCATATAACACCCCATTGAATTGGAAAGCGATTGCGCAGTGTCTTACGGATCATTTTGCAGACCGCAGAGGTCGGCCAGCGCGGCAAATCTATCGACAAATTTTACCAGACGGTTGACTATCATCTGTTTTTAATTCTGAATCAAATAAAACAACCATGACGCATCGTCAGAAACATTGAGAGCCCTCACAAAGATCTACAGGGACAGCCCTGGATATTTTCATAAGAGGACTCAATCGGAATTTGCCCCGATTGCTCGCCATTAAAGAACCCACTGATCTAAAACAACACAACCCAAAACCGATGGAGATTGATTCGTCTATCAGGACAAAAAACATCAACTACATGAACAGACCGGACAACAACCAGTTCCCAGGAAAAATACCATTATCTTTAGGGGCAGATAAAATGCCAAACAAATTCCAAAAACAATTCCATATAAATACAGAAGAAACATTAGGGCAGGTCGCGGACGATCAAGTTGACGGCGAAGCTAGTGCTTATGTCGAATCATACTCTAGCAACTACGCTGACGCCTATGCACGTTAGGTAGACCAACAAATTTATTGTGCTTCAATGGAAGAGCAAGACACTCGCGAATTCCCATACGAATTTGAAACCTTAGCAAGCGATGACACCCAAGTCGAGTCAACCACCATGTCCGACCTAAATTTTTTAACTTGAGTCGTTCCTCGTTACCCTACTTCCAATGTAAAACGGGGGACGGCAAAGTACTAAATTTTCTTATTGACACTGGATCCAACCAAAATTATATACAACCTTCACTCGTAGCAAACCCCTAATTCGATCGGCGGAAAAATAGCAATTACCCATCACGTTTTACTAAACCTATTCAGTCTCAACGACATTCCAATTTTCTTATTACCCAATCTCAAAACTTTCCATGGTAACCTGGGTAATGAGACGATGAAACAACTCAATGTAATAACCGATGTTAGAAACGACATCCTCGTAATAAACGGCAAAAGCCAAATCCGAATCAAACAGCTGCCTCCACAGGCAATAAACAATATCAAAGTACGAACCGACCACATTTCCGATCGTCAGAAAAAAAACAATTGACTTCTTAACAGACCCAGAACATAAATTAACATACACCACAAATGTATTAGGTGAGATTCGAACCTCTTCAGATACAACAGTCTATAGCAAACATTATCCATAACCTACCGCACTCAAACAAGAGGTAGAAAAACAGATTACAGAAATTTTAGATGACCGAATAATCCGACCCTCTGGATCGCCATATAATGCACCAGTATGGGTAGTACCAAAAAGCTGATGCCTCAAGAAAAAAGAAATAAAGACTTGTATTCGACTACAGACAGCTTAATTTAGTAACGATATCCGATCGCTACCCTATGCCAGAAATAGGAGACATCAGAGCCCAGTTATGGGATGATAAATTTTTCACGGTCCTCGACCTAAAAAATTGTTTTCATCAAATCCCTTTAAATGAAACGGACATATAAACAAGAGCATTTGTAGTCAATGGTGGGAAATACGAATTCACTCGACTTCCATTCGGTCTCAAGAATTCTCCCTCAATCATCCAAAGAGCCCTAGATGATATCTTAAGGGATCATGTTGGAAAAATATGCTATGGAAAAATATCTACATCGATGACATTATCGTCTTTAGCAAAACTGAAAACGAACATGCTCATCACTTAAAACAAGTCTTCACGACTTTACAGAACGCATATATGAAAGTCCAAATGGATGAGTGCGAATTTTTTAAAAGGGAAGTCAATTTTCTAGGCTTCACTACTTCGGATCATGGTGTAAAAACCAATCCACAGAAGGTTCAAGCAATTTTAAAGTTTCCCATCCCCAAAACACTCAATGAGCTGAGATCATTTTTAGGTCTCTCAGTTTACTACCGCAGATTTGTAAGAGACTACGCGAAACTAGCAAAACCACTCACTATCTTACTAAGAAGCGAAGGCGGTCGAATTTCAAGCAAAGCATCAGACAAAGTCCCAATAAATATGAATGAACAAGCAATAGAGGCTTTTAACAAAATAAAACAATCACTTAGCTCCACTGACGTTATTCTAAAGCACCCGAATTTAAATAAAGAATTTCACTTAACAACTGACGCTTCAAATTATGCAACAGGAGCCGTCCTCGAACAATAAGGTAAACCTATTACTTTCATGTCTCGCACTTTATAAAAAACAGAGGAAAATAACGCGATGAACGAGAAAGAAATGCTCGCAATAGCTTGGGCTCTACAAAGCCTCCGAATATACCTTTACGGTACAGCTAAGGTGGTAATTTTCACAGATCACCAACCATTTACTTTTGCCTTAAGCAACAAAAACCATAATGGTAAATGAAAACGTTGGAAGAGTTACCTGGAAGAATTTAATTACGAACTGAAATATAAACCAGGAACATCCAATGTGTTAGCAGATGCATTGTCCAGAAACCCAATGAGCGAGGTAAATAGCACCGAAGCCACAATAATGAGCGATGAAAGCTCGTCCCATAACCTAAACCCCTCAATGGAAGTTCCCATTAATGTTTTTAAGAACCAACTTTTTATACTAATCGGAGAAAAACCCGACTACAGATTCGAGATACCATTCCCAACATACCATGGGCACATAATAACTCAACCAAGCTACACAGAAGATGAATTAATCAAAATTTTTAAAGAAAGACTCGACCCAAGGCTAGTTAACGGCATGTGCACGCCGGAACATATCATGGGATGAATTCAAAATTTCTACCCAGTCCATTTCTCATCATACAAAATTAGATACACACAAAGACAGGTAGATGACATTACCGACACTAATAGACAAAGCGAAATAATAGCCCAAGAGCTCAGAAGAGCTCACAGAAACGCTTCAGAAAACAAATCCCAAATCTTTGAAATATATTTTTTTTCACAGCTACATAAAAAGGTAAAATAAATCGCAAAGTCATGTCTGACATGCAAAGAATCCAAACACGACAGACACCCCCTAAACTCTGAAATCCAATCAACACCGATTCCCCAATCTCCAGGTGACATTTATATTACTAAGGCTCTAGTCTTGAGAGCCCGACTAAAAGATACCTCCGGTGTTTCTCAACCGATTTGGACGAAATTTTCAGAAAAGTTCTATCATTACCCATTACTCCAACCCTCATTTTTAGATTTTCCAAATTCGATATTTTTGTTATCAATATTATGTGTATATCGGAAACCAGAATAGTTATCGATAATTTGAAGCAAACTTGTTCTGCTCATGGTATAGGAGAACTTACATCCAAAATCTGAAGTCTCTAGCTCTTGTAGTTTCTGAGATCCACGCGTTCACACAGACGGACAGACGGACGGACAGACGGACATGGCTATATCGTCTCGGCTGTTGATGCTGATCAAGAATATACATACTTTATAGGGTCGGAGATGCTTCCTTCTGCCTGTAACATACTTTTGCACAAAACCATTATACCCTTATTTACCCATTTTATGGGTTAAGGGTATAAAAAGTGCTCAAGACAACAACCACTAGTGTTCAGAGTGCCGATGACCAAATCATGCTATGCAGTCAAGCACGGCCCCTGAAAATGAGGTTGTGAAGCAACCGAAACCCTTCTTCTATGTGTTGGCCCAACGAGAGCATCATGCAATTTTGTATATGCTCTGGACTGTGTGCAAAATCAAGGCAATATTAGGTAGTCTTATGTTTCTATGATAACGAAAAACACAGCAGGAAGAAAAGGAGAATGCAGAAAAAAAAAACTAAGTGGTTCATCTCTAAAGTCCCTACCCTGCCGTTTCCTCCACAAAATTTTTAAAACTCTTTCTTCTCACCATAATATGATAGGAATATATTTTTTATTTTCCGCTTGCCCTCCGGCACATGCCACACCCGCAGCTTCATAAATTTAAAATTTTAAAAACAACAAATTAGAGTTGAACACTGTTCAATTATAAATATTTGTCGCCTAGCGCAACACTTTTCCGCAAACGAAAATGAAAAACTAATCAGGTTTCGAACGTTAGATTGACAGTTGCCATGTGGGGAAACAAGTTGGTTTTAATGGCCTATAGAGCAAAATTAAAAGTAGAAAAAAGTGGCCGGAACATGTGCAGAAACTTGTGTCCAATGAATTTATCGGACAGCAACTAACTGGTGACTACAACGTCATCATTTTCACTACTAAGAAAGGCTGCGAAAAAGCTGCTACGTGGTGGTAAACTTTCACTATTCTGTGCTTTTACTTAAGGCCAAAGTTGTGTGTATGGAGCCAATGAAGAGACGTTCATCGCTTTGCAGTGAGGTAAAATACTAGAAGGAATGATTTAAGCGAGTTTGTATTGGTTTTTAAACGTTTTTTGATGAAAAATTTTACAAAAAATTTAATAATAAGGCACGACACGATAACTCATCTCAAAATCATCGGGTTTGCAAAAAATTGCTAAAAATCCCGAAAACATATGGTGTACATAGTTAGACCCCAGATAAGAACTTATATTTTGTGTGACTTTACTATGATGTTTATGAAAAATTTACGTTCAGGGAAATTCTGTATACAATCTTGTATTTATTAATTTCAAAATACAAAATCAATTAAAACACTCACTTGAAAAAAAAGTGGAAACGTTGCAGTCGGACGCAACCGACTGCGGCATACTTGATACCAGTATTAAAACCGTAAAAAGAGGCCTGATTGCAAAGGGCTACGGATGCGGCAAGGGTGTACGCTGCCTTAAAGATTCTCCGATGCAGATGGGGATGCCACCAGCTATCTTCCTTCCAAATAAGGTAACTAGCTCAAAGTTTGTAAGAGCTGTGGAAAGGGGTGCTGGGGGCGGTATGGGTGGGTGTTGCATCCAAATTTTTGATGCAGATCTTTGTGGAATGGCAATTTCTATCTTAATACCAAATTTGGTGACTCTAGCTCGAAGTTTGTAAAAAGTGGGGAAAGAGGGGCTGGGGTCGGTATGGGAGGGCGTGGCATCCAAATCTTTGATGAAGATTTTTGGAGGTCGTTGGAAGCTATCTTCTTACCAAGCTTGGTGGCTCTAGCTCCACAACTCTGGAAGATACACGCATTCCCGTTTTTGACGAAGCTTTGTGGTGTATGGGGGCGGCTAGGGCAGTATTTATGAGCGTGGCATCCAAACTTTCGATGCAGTTTTTTGGAGATCATCATAATTTATCTTGGCACCAAATTTGGTAGCTTTACCTCAAAAACTGTGGGAGATATAGGTTTTTTAACTTTAAAATGCGGGGGGGGGGGGCTGGGGGCCGAATGGGTAGGCGTAGCTCCAAAGTATTTGATGCAGTTTTTTGGGGGTTGATAGTAGCTATGTTCTTACCAAATTTGGTAGTTCTAGCTGTGAGGATGTGCGAAATATGTGGATTTATCGGTTTTGAGTTATCGAATTTATCGATTTGCCAGCCCCCCAGTTATCGTAGAACCCCAATCTTGACACTTGTGTTATCTATTACGTAAAGTTAAAGAAATTAAATTAAAATGAAAATATAAAATTACATTTTAATCTGAAAGCAAATTTAAAATGAAGGTAAAAAAGTTTGAAAAGGTAACGTTAACGCTCTAGGAAATTCAGCAAGAAAATTTATTTTCCAACATTTGTTGCTTAGAATGGGAAAAAAACCCAGAAAACACAATTAGACCAGTTCTAGATTACTTTATAATTACTAATTTCGATTTGGCAAAGAAAAAAGGATCGGTCTTTTTAGTAAAGCTTGTTATAGTCAGAGCGCATAACACGAAATGGTCGGACGTTGCACAAAACTTGTATACTCTTTTTAATTGTTTGAGAGGCACCGGAGAACTCGAAGGTTTAAGTCTAGTTACTATGCAAATCGATAAGACATTTCCAAATTCTAAAGCTACTATCTTATTCCCAAGTTTTTAATAACCAGAAATTTCTTTATTTAAAAAAATATTTAAGGTTGTCTCCCTTTTTGATTTGGTGCTGTTCTGTTTGAAAAATTTTCATGACACGGTCAAGCGATTACTGTACGCTATTTTTTTTTACGATACTAACGTCTTTCGATTGGTAAAGTCCACAGGGTATCTCATAATCAAGATATTTCGAATAAAGTTATTTTTTATGGGCGTCATAATTTATCAGATAGCTTTAAAGGCCGCCTTACTAACACATAACAATTAAAAAATACACAAGAACAAAAAAAAAAAAAAAAAAAGAGAGAGAGAAAACACCATATACGACAAGTGCATAGAAGTTCCCACATGTGTGTTACTTCACGGCAATGGCACCAGCTACATAAACTTATTATACCCAAAACCCACAATATAGGGGAAAAAGGTTTTGTGGTTTTGTGCAAATGTATTTAAATAGCAGAAGCAAGCATGGTTGGAAAACCACATAAAGTATATATTCTTAAAGATTATACTCTGAAACTGCATCAGCAGACTAAAAAGATAAAGCCATATCAGTCGATCCATATTTATTAACGCGTTGATCTCAGAGAGAGACTTAGTCCGGCTGCACACCGGAGCCAACAAAACGTCTTTAGAACGTTTTTTTATGCCGAACCGAACATGAATCCATTGCTTCTTATGGCCGGCCGCACACCCAGACTGACGAACAAAAAACATAACATTTTTTGGGAGCGAACATTGTCGAGACCGTTTTTATACTCGATACCGAAGGTAAAGAGTATATTGGTTTTGTGCAATGTCCGTCATGGTGTCTGTCCGTCTGTCCGTCTGTCCGTCCGTATGTGTGCAAGTTTTTTCCACACCCTTCAAGCTAGAGACTTGAAACTTTCCAATTCTCTTTATCTATGGGATAGTATATTAAAGTGTCAAGATTTGGGTTCTACGATAACTGGGGGGCTGGCAAATCGATAAATTCGATAACTCAAAAACGATAAATCCGCATATTTCACACACCCTTACAGCTAGAACTACCAAATTTGGTAAGAAGATAGCTACTAGCAACCCCCAAAAAACTGCATCAAAAATTTTGGAGCCACGCCCCCCATTCCGCCCCCAGACCCCCCGCATTTTAAAGTCAAAAAAGCCTATATCTCCCACAGTTTTTGAGCTAGAGCCACCAAATTTGGTGCCAAGATAGATGATGATAACCCCCCAAAAACTGCATCAAAAGTTTGGATGCCACCCCCACCAATACCGCCCTAGCCACCCCCATCTGCCCCAACGCTTCGTCAAAAACGGGAATGCGTGTATATTCCAGAGTAGTGGAGCTAGAGCCACCAAATTTGGTAGGAAGATAGCTGGCAACGACCCCCAACAATCTGCATCAAAGTTTTGGAGCCTAGCCCATCCATTCCGCCCCCCTTTCCCCACCTTATACAAACTTTGAGCTAGAGTCACCAAATTTGGTATGAAGGTAGCATTTGACATTCCACAAGGATCTGCAGCAAAAATTTGGATGCCACGCCCAACCATACCGCCCCCAGCCTCCCTTTCCCCACTTTATACAAACTTCGAGCTAGAGTCACCAAATTTGGTATGAAGGTAGCAATTGACATCCCACATGGATCGGCAGCAAAAATTTGAATGCCACGCCCACTCATACCGCCCCAAGCCCCATAGCCTCCCTGTCACCACCTTTTACATGCTTCGAACTAGAGTCACCAAATTTGGTATGAAGGTAGCATTTGACATTCCACAAGGATCTGCAGAAAAAATTTGGATGCCACGCCCAACCATACCGCCCCCAGCCCCCCTTTCCCCACCTTATACAAACTTTGAGCTAGAGTCAACAAATTTGGTATGAAGGTAGCATTTAACATTCCACAAGGATCTGCAGAAAAAATTTGGATGCCACGCCCAACCATACCGCCCCCAGCCCCCCTTTCCCCTCTTTTACAAACTTTGAGCTAGAGTCACCAAATTTGGTATGAAGGTAGCAATTGACATTCCACAAAGATCTGCATCAAAAATTTGGATGATATTCCACCCATACCGCCTCCAGCCCCCCTTTCCCCACTTATACAAACTTCGAGCTAGAGTCACCAAATTTGGTATGAAGATAGCAATTGACATCCCACATGGATGGGCATCAAAATTTTTAATACTGGTATCGAGTATACCGCAGTCGGTTGCGTCCGACTGCAACGTTTCCACTTGTTCTATAGAGTTTCATGCGGGCTGCGCAAACCAAACCCAACCAACATCTTTATACAAGTATTCGTTTGCGTTTCATTGAACGCTTGCTTATGGAGCTGTGCCCACTGAATCAAACAAGCAAAACAGCATAAAGCAAAGCCCAACAAATGTTGGCTCGAATATTTTTCTAATTTACAAATATGAATTAATAACAATAAAATTGTAAAGCTTCTACACATCTTGCTACAGAAACTTTGACGTTTATGAATCTGATAAGAAAATTTTAAGATATCGATCTCGATCAAATAAGATATTTTCTGTATATGTAAGATATGTTGAAAATATTTGTATTAGGAAACACACGTTATGTCCAGGGTACCTTCTAGTCGATGAATTTCAACAACAGCCTTCTATCTTTTTTTATGTGTCGCGCAGATTATTTGCGTGTTCGTTTTTAAAATGGTAACAGCACAACGGACCGGTCTTGTTTTTGCCATATGCGTAAAATGTTAAGGTGCTTGTAGCATGAAAAATATACATTTATTATTCGCTCAGAATTTTTGAATAGTTGTTCATAAAAGTTCGTCTGCAGTGGAATAGTTTCCTCGCAGTTTTACACGAAATGAAACATTTTATATGTACATATTTGTTTTTTAATAGCTTACACTTGTTTATAATCGCAATGAAATAATTTTTGACGTGTTTAAGTGTACATATGTATGAGTTTCCAAGCGTTTGACCAAAATTACGCTTTACAACTTTACAAGTAAAAAAAAAATAATAAACATAGTGCCGCATAGTTAATTTTGGCTATGCCAAGACTATGATACCCTTCACACGTGGATTAATTTGTATTTTTATTTTTTTATTGCGTGAAAATCTCGAAAGACTATAAGGCATTAAATTATTAATATTCGGTGTATCGAATTAACTATGTTAATTTTAAGAATAGATATTCAGCTATTCTGTTAAACTCTTATATAGTCTGGTGGTAAGTATGCCAGACTCTCACCCGGTAGATGCGGGTTCGAATCCCCGTGTAGTAATTTTGGTATTTTAGTTTTTTAGTCCAATTTTGTTTTTTTAATAGATTTTTTGTATCCGATCGGGATGAAATTTCATAGTGAACAAACCCGACATGATCTAAGCAATCTGTGGAAGTTTCATCAAGATCGGTTAAGCAGTTTGGCCGGAAATCGTGTTTATATGGTAAATTTATATGGTGGCTATATCGTAGAATGCTCCGATCGGGATGAAATTTCATAGTGAACAAACCCGACATGATCTAAGCAATCTGTGAAATTTTCATCAAGATCGGTTCAGCAGTTTGGCCGGAAATCGTGTTGAAACAGACAGACAGACGGACGGACAGACGGAAATCAATTCCTGAGCTCGTCCTGATCATTTTGATATATAGTTTATGGGGTCTCCCATCATTCCTTTAAGGCGTTACAGATTCATGACAAAGTCAATATACCCTGTGAAGGGTATAATAATAATAATAAACATTGGCGACAAGCCTTGAAGCTTGTATTGATAGCATAAAAATATACATATTTTTTATTCACGCATGTCATGAATATACCAACAGACTTTTTCTGGGTGAGTATGCACACACACCAGATACCCTGATTGCCGTATATAACGTACTTTCAATTGATGCTGAGTAAACATGAAACATTTTTCCAACTTCATACATTGTTATAACACGCTTGTTTGGAAATATAATTAAATGATCTCATTTTTGAAAGTTTTTTCTTTTGCTTGAATTTTCATAGCAATCACAACATTTTTATACCCTTCACAGGGTATATTGACTTTGTCATGAATCTGTAACGCCTTTAAGGGATGATGGGAGACCCCATAAACTATATATCAAAATGATCAGGACGAGCGCAGGAATTAATTTCCGTCTGTCCGTCCGTCTGTCCGTCTGTCTGTCTGTTTCAACACGATTTCTGGCCAAACTGCTGAACCGATCTTGATGAAACTTTCACAGATTGCTTAGATCATGTCGGGTTTGTTCACTATGAAATTTCATCCCGATCGGAGCATTCTACGATATATCCACCATATAAATTTACCATATCAACACGATTTCCGGCCAAACTGCTGAACCGATCTTGATGAAACTTTCACAGATTGCTTAGATCATGTCGGGTTTGTTCACTATGAAATTTCATCCCGATCGGAGCATTCTACGATATAGCCACCATATAAATACGAAAAATCTATTAAAAAAACAAAATTGGACTAAAAAACTAAAATACCAAAATTACTACACGGGGATTCGAACCCGCACCTACCGGCTGAGAGTCTGGCATACTTACCACCAGACTATATAAGAGTATAACAGAATAGCTGAATATCTATTCGTAAAATTAACATAGTTAATTCGATACACCGAATATTAATAATTTAATGCCTTATAGTCTTTCGAGATTTTCACGCAATAAAAAAATAAAAATACAAATTAATCCACGTGTGAAGGGTATCATAGTCTTGGCATAGCCAAAATTAACTATGCGGCACTATGTTTTTTTTTAATTTGTATACTCTGATACCTCTGGTAAAGAGTGCAATGTCCGTCATGCTGTCTGTCCTTCTCTATGAACGTAACTTTTTTTACACCCGATCGAGAGACTTGTAATTTTGTAAATTTCTTTATCTATTGGCGGGACATATAAGTTTCAAGCTATTTCCCTCGACATTAAGGTTAGAGTTACCAAATATGTTAAAAATATAAATAAATATACATATTTGACAGTTGTTAAGCTAAAGTCCACAAATTCTGTAGGAAAATAGTTGGTGACATCTCTCAAAGATGAGTATCATAATTTGGATGCCACTCTCACCCATACCGCCCTTTTGAGCAAAAGTCACCAAATTTGGTAGCAAGTTTGCTTGCGATGTTGACCAAAACGTGCGCCAAACAAGCTTTGAACGCAGCGCCCAACCGGCCGACCCCGTACTCTCTCGCACACCCTTACAGCTAGAACTACCAATTTTTGTAAGCAGATGGCTACTAGCAAGCACCAAAAAACTGCATCAAAAATTTTGGAGCTAAGCTCACCCATTCCGCCCCCAGCTCCCTTGCATTTTAAAGTCAAAAAAGCCTATGTCTCCCACAGTTTTTGAGCTATAGCCACCACTCTTGCTTTGCATCGCAACGGACATGTTTTTTTATGCGCTTCGCTTTTTTAATACCCTTAACCCATAAAATGGGTAAATAAGGGTATAATGGTTTTGTGTAAAAGTATGTAACAGGCAGAAGGAAGCATCTCCGACCCTATAAAGTGTATATATTCTTGATCAGCATCAACAGCCGAGACGATATAGCCATGTCCGTCTGTCCGTCCGTCTGTCCGTCTGTATGAACACGTGGATCTCAGAGACTACAAGAGCTAGAGACTTCAGATTTTGGATATAAGTTCTCCTATACCATAAGCAGAATAAGTTTGCTTCAAATTATCGATAACTATTCTGGTTTCCGATATACACATAATATCGATAGCAAAGATATCGAATTTGGAAAATCTAAAAATGAGGGTTGAAGTAATGGGTAATGATAGAACTTTGCTGAAAATTTCGTCCAAATCGGTTAAGAAACACCGGAGATATTGAACTTAATCGATTGAAGCTAAGTCAGTATACCAAAGTCTTACATAAAATTAATTTATTTATTGCAACTGGGTTCAGGGTATCTTCTAGTCGGGCTCTCCCGACTAGAGCCTTCTTACTTGTTTACTATTGTGCGTTTTATTTCTGCTATAAATTTCGCGTCTTTGTGTAAACTAATAGTTTTGTGACTTTGTGTTTTGTTGGTTTGCCTTAACCCAAAGTGGACAGTAAATTAATGATTTAATTTGCATTTGTTTTAAAGAGTTTCCAAGCACAACAACAAACTGTAGTCCAGCATACTTAAATTTTTGCTCAACTTGCTGCCGCCAGCTTCGCTCCCAGCGCATTAAACATTCTTGATCGTTTACTCTAACGCGCTATTTTGTGTTGGTGTTGGTCGCGGTCAAACTTTTCTCCGTTGCTTGTTGCTCGCGCCGTTTTTGTTTGTGAAGCTGTGAAGTAAGTTTTGTTTTTTGTAGCTTAACTATTTGCACATTAGGGTGGACCTGTATTTTAATAATAACAATTTAATGCAGCGATATTTTATTTTATTTTGTATTTGTATTTATATTTTCTTTTAATAAACTCAATAAAAATGGCTGTTTGCTGCTATGCGAATTGTCAAGTCCGCGCAAACTCAAAAATGGGTTTTGTCTGCTGCTGGATGAGCACAAATGTTGCTCATGGGCAATGTGCTGGCATTAATTGTCACTAATTTAGAGTGGCCGTGTTGGTCATGTTTTCATTGCAAGCTTTATAGAAACTCAACTTAGCTTAGAGGGTGTTTTCTGCCAGTTGAATAAACTGTGTGGAAAATTCTCATCGGTTCAGAGAACCCTTAACGCGAAAAATCTCGTACAAGATTCTCCAAAGCGTAAAAAGGCCAACGTTGGGCTGTTATCGGGCTCTGTGACATCGGAAAACACTTCAAACGCTCTGATACCACAGTGTAAAGTAAATAAAAATCTTCATGTCCCTTCTACTAAAGTTATTGAAAACTTAGATGATAAACCAATAATTCCCATGGATATTGTCTTATCTGATCCCGGTCCTTCGGGTCTTTTGGTGGTTAGCAGTGTTGATGTTAATCAACAAAAAAACTATCAAATCTAAAGAGCCAAATATTCAAATATCCTCAGTGGAGGATATAATTAAAAAATTTGTTGCTATTCCACCTAAAAAACAAATATTTGTTTCAAGGCTTCAGCCTGATTTAATATCAGATGATGTCAAGGTCTATATCAATGCCAAATCGAATGGCAATTTCACGGTGGAGAAATTTAAATTTGCTTATGATCGGAACATTTCGTCTTTTAAAATCAGTGTTTCGAATCAAGATTTGTGCACTATATGCTGCAAAGAAAAAAAAAAAAAAAAACAAATCGGCCCCGGATGGTATCTATTCCGATTCTCAATTCCGAAATTTCTATGTATACACACATACTCTATTTATAGAAACGACCGTAATCTTCGGCGTATTGGTGGAGTGCTTATTGCTGTGAACGTAGACTTTCCTTCTGAAACGGTCGTATTAGATAGTTCTTTTGATATAGAGTTTAGAATTTAAGTAGCTATTTCTAATAATGGTTTTGCTTATAACCACGATTAACTTATAGAGTTTTTATACCCTTAAAATGAGGGTTGAAGTAATGGATAATGATAGAACTTTTCTGAAAACTTCGTCCAAATCGGTTGAGAAACACCGGAGATATTGAACTTAATCGATGGAAGCTAAGCCAGTATACCAAAGTCTTATATAAATTAAATATATTTATTGCAACTGGGTTCAGGGTATCTTCTAGTCGGGCTCTCCCGACTAGAGCCTTCTTACTTGTTTTTTCATGTAATAATAAAAACAATAAAAAATATAAGAAAAAAAAACCAAAACAAAAAAACAAGTGAATGCGTTGCAATCGAGCGCAATGGACTACGAAATTCTCTGATAACAGTATAAAAACCCGTAATAAATAGTTTGTGTGCAAAGGGGTCTATTTTCCAACCAAAGTTAGTGACTCTAGCTCAAAAAAAGATGTAATATAAAGATATAGATTTCCTACAGGAGGTTTGCGTGACATAAAAACCAATGCAGATTTAAGGAAGACGTCAATAGCTTTAGTGCAATTCCAACTTGAAAAGACGATGACTGGGGATGAAAGAGTCGGTGTGCAATCGAATTTCAATGTAAACATTATCGAATTTTGATGTAAACATTTTGGTATGTCACTAGCTGTTTTCTTAATTCAAATTGAGATACTCTAATGTTAGGATATGGAAAACTTATGGCTTTGTGGATCAATTGGGCAACTCTTACTAATACTAATACAAAAATAAGCAATAATTTGCTAATGGTTTTATATAGAAGAATATGATGAAATTAAAGTTTTTTTTTGTTTTTTGGGCTTTTTTAAAGCATATAACCAAAAAAATATAGGCCCAACCAGACGATGCTTACGTGCTTAAAGCATCGCAACAAAAATAAACGAAAAGCATGCTTAAGCATTTAGCAACAAAGTCTATAGCCATACGTTGCTTAAGTGCTTGGTATCTTCTTCTTATTTATTTTTGCCAACCATTGTTTCCACAGGTTTTATTTTTATTCCATTTAAAAATGTAAATGTTACACATGTTTAGACGTAATATATATGTTTAAACAATAATAAGATAGTAGCATCGTTGGTTGGCCTTAGGCCCTAAGCATTCGTGAAAAACGAACGAAACCATTCGTGCGTATCGTTTGGACAGATACACGACGTAGCATATGTTGAAACTTTGCCAACTTCGAGCCTTAAAGCACGAAAGCATTGTTAGGTTGGGCCTAAAGGGAGGTCTAGTCGAGAAAGCTCGTGTGAACTTATTTAATCTTAATTGCAACAAAGGTAAAGTATTGTCCCCTTTTGGGCGGGCATACGCCCTTTTTTAATAATTATCATCAAGATCATAAACACTTGCCCGCTTGAATGGGCTGATAACTTGGGTATACCACAAGAAAACTTATCTTTTCAGTTGTAAAACGAGCTTTTGGTGTCCTGAGGCTCATAGAGCGCTGGTTAGATAATCTATATATTACTAAAACTTTATATCACTTTCTGGTATATATAGAATTTATAAAAATGTATAAGGGTATTAAAGATGTATAAAACGTAATACGTTAATATATTTAATGTGCAATGACTTAGCGTTATTTTTTGAAGTTTTATGTGGTAGTCCTAAAAGGTATTATTCGTGTTTGCAAACTGGGGTTGGTATGGATGGGCGTGTCATCCAAAGCTTTGATGCAGACCTTTGGGGTTCGTTACTAGCCATCTTAATATCAAATTTGGTGACTCTACGTTATTGCGGTTCGGGTGGGCGTGGCATCCTACGTTTTGGGGGATGTCATCACCTATCTTGACAGCAAATTTTGTGGCTATAGGCCCATTTTCAGCAGCTGCAAACCGGAATTTTTATGTGCAACTTTATATAAAATCAAGTGGAAACGTTGCAGTCGGACGCAAACGACGGCATACGGCATAAAACCGGAAAAAGAGGCCTGATTGCAAAAGGGTACGGATGCGGCAGGGCTGTACGCTGCATTAAAGATTATCCGAAGCAGATGGGGATGCCACCAGCTATTTTTCTACCAAATTTGATGGCTTAGCCTCACAACTCTGGAAGACACTTGCATTCCCGTTTTTGATAAATGTGTCAACTGTCGTCGAATGAAGACGTGTTTTCTCATCGTGGTCCGGTTAATTAATTCCCAAACGCAAAAGTGCAGTGATATAGAAGCTTATAAAAAATATATTTAATGCGAAAAGACGCTAAATGCAATGTATCTGCACAAATTGCTTTTTGAAAATCTGCAATTTAAACAAAACAATTGACTTTTAACAAATAATAACATATAAAACAAAAGGCACTGACAAATTCTTCACCTCGCTTAAGACAATGAGTCAACGCGAGAATTGTGGCCAGCGACAACGCGAGCAAGACGAGCGTCGTCGGCTGAGCAACGCTTACTTCTTCGTAGTTTCAGAGCAGCCCGAGCGGTCAATTACCCCCAACCCGCAAATCGAACTCTCTTACACAGCGCGTGCCAGAGAACGTTCTTGCTCACTGTCTCCGTCCCTTTTATCTATCGAGTCAACGCAATCCGACCGCGCGCGGTCAGCAACACCCAACCCGACAAATGAAGTATTGCTCACAGCACGCGACCGAAAGTTTCCGTGCTCCCCGTCTCTCTTAGCAACGACTGCAAGTGCTGCGCCCTCTCTAGGTACCGCAACAGCGACTACAACCACAACTGCACCATACCTACTTCCCGTTCAACAAGCACAACGACTGCTGCGCCGTCAGCAAATCAAACTGCAAACAGCAAAAATGTTAAGCCGGCTACGCAGACTGGTATGGATCGCTACATTTATGTCAAAAGAAAGCTAAGTCCGCAAAATTCTACAAATAAACCAAAAATGACCCGTAGCAATTTAAGTATACCCACGAATGATACTACATACAATAGCAATAGATTTCACATCTTGGCAGAAAACACAGATGATCTGCCTTCTGAAGCCGTTGGGGTTGTCACGAAAAAGCCGAATCCACCCCCAATATATATACGCGAGAAAAGCTCCAGTGCTTTTGTTAACAAAGTTATCGAGCTCATAGGCAAAGATAGTTTCTACATAGTTCCTCTCGTACAGGGTAAAATTCAAGAAATTAAAGTCCAGACAAAGTCAAAAGATAATTACAGAGTTCTCATAAAGTATCTAAACGAAAAAAAAAGAATTATTATACTGTAAAGGAGTAATTTAGCCAAGGTATAAACTCAGTCTGGCCAGGTACACCTCACAAGAATATTTATATATTTTTAGTGAGACTTTACGGTGCGCGGGTTTACAAGTTGGAAAGGGAGATGCTTGCGTCTGCACCAACGCGACGGCCGACACACTCAGCAGCCAGAGTATAAGGCGGCTCAGCTTGACTCGCGTATGCGCGTGTATGAAAACCAAAGAGGAATAGAAAGAAAGGAAAACACACAGCAATTGCACTTCACTGGGTCGCGGACTTACCGGCGACCAATTTATTCAACTTCTATAACTTCTACAATAAGTCTAAACTTAGCTGTAGATATATCTAACCTATATGTATGAAACCGCGACGAACTATCCCCTTACCTTATCTTTACTCACTTCTATGCCTTTGCTACTAACACACTATCTTACTATTCTACCCTTCGCGTTAATAATCTTCTAAGCGCGTACACGTCCGCTCACTTTCGTACATAAATCGCAACTCCCGCCCACGCTTCGGCTTCGGCCCAAGTTGCAGATTTTGTCGCTCCCCACACTTGCTCGTGACCGTGGTGGATTCGCTGATCGCGGCTGGTGCGCTGCATCTTGCGACCCTGCGTTTGAGGCGGTTATATTTAAACATACCTTACGCTCCTTACGTTTATTAAATATAACTTCTGCGCACGCCTTGCGTCCAACAAAATGACAACTCTAGCTTAAACAAACGATGCGCTTCTTGCGCCTTAGCAATTGTAAATATAATACCAAAAATGTACATTAAATCATTGATGCTTAAAACTATGAAAAATAATGAATATCAATTAAATCAACAATGCGCTCCTTTGCGACCGAAACTATAAAAATAATACGCTCCTTGCGACTTTAAACTAAAGAACATAATATAATAAATGAAGACCAACTAAATAAAATAAAAATGATAAATATAATCTTTTGTGAAGGAGGGCCGGTGCGGCCTACTTCACACCCCCCCCTTTCTTGGGTAGCGTGATAGTCACGTTCCCGGCTGCGTGCCTAGTCACGCCGTGCAACTCTCCGTCCACTTCTACCTTGAACCGGGATCGGCGGGCCATTGATGTGCTGCTTGCTAACGCCTCCGATATGGCCACGACCGCGGCGTCGGTGAGGTCGTCTTCATCGGGGAATACTGCCCAATTGGCGGGACGTATCGCCCACGTTTTAGGCGGCGGCACTTGCCCTTGGGTTGGCGGCTCGGTCAACTTCGCCGACTCTAACTCGGCCACCACGGACTCGAGGCCCTCCTCCCACAAGTCGAGAACGTCCTTGGGAGGAACGGCTACGTCCTCCACCGTTCGCTCCTCCTCGCTGCTTCTTGCCGTGTCTCGTCCACCACTCCCGGCCGCGGATGTTCCTTCGGCGGGTCTGCTGCCACGCTGAGTTTCACCGGACGGGGTCCGCTCGGTTGCCGGGCGTTCGGGTTGGGGCGCGGCTTCCTCGTCGTTCGGGCTTAGTGCTCGGAAGCCTGGTACCTTCACGAACACCGTGGACGTCTCCACTGTCATGAAAATGATTCCGCCCTCCACGACGCAGGCGGTCTCTTTCCGGTGGTGGTGTAGCGTGTGCCTGTACGTCGACGGGGCTTGGTTTAGCAGCTCTTGGTCGAAACCCTCGGTGGTACCCTCGGAATCCTCCTCGTCACCGCTGCTGACCACATACGGGATCCTGTCGCTCATTTTGGGTATTCTGTGGGGTTTATAGACACAATCGGTTAGTCTTACTTTATGAATTCATTTTTGGTTAGTGTTAGTAAAGAGATAATCAAGGGATTAATTAAAAACTGTGACAAGTCTGCTCTCTGTCAGACGCTCGGTCGGGCTGGTCATCTTCTTCGTGCTCCTCTCCCTCTTCATAGAATGGCTTCAGTTGCGCAATGCTGGCGAGTTTGCTCTTTCTTTGTCCTTCTTTACTAATCGCACGACGTTCGGTGATACAAACTTTTTCACGAGGAATGGGCCATCGAACTTGGGAGCGAGTTTCGCCGCGAAACCTTCAACGGCTTTAGAGAGTTGGTGTGATCTTAGTAGCACCAGCGTATTGAGTCCTGGTCTCCATTCTCTTCTCCTGAGGTTATAGTTCCTCCCTTGGTCCTTCGACGCTCTCTGTAAATTTGTCTGGACGATGCTGAAAACTTCCTTTAATCTTCTTGCCCGGTCTTCTGGTGCTTGCGGCATGCTTCCGGATCCGGGTGTCTTCTCGTCGTACAAGGAAGCTGGTAAGCGGGGCTCTCTCCCCTGCATCAGAAAAGCCGGTGAAAATCCTGTAGAGTCTGCCACACTGGAGTTAACCGCCAACGAAATTTCCGGTAACAATTCGTCCCACGAACTTTGGTGACCTGCTATAAACTGCGCGATCATCGTCTTTACTGTACGATTGGTCCTTTCTGTCGGGTTTTCTTGTGGACAATATGGGGCAGTGTGCTGCAATTCCACGCCCAACGAGTTTAAAAACGACTTAAAATTCCGGCTCGTAAACTGTACACCGTTATCGCATACAAACTTTCTGGGTATGCCAAAACGACATAATACACGCTCACGGAACGCCTTCTGCAGTTGGGCCGCTGTCGCTCGCTTCAAGGGGACCAGCTCCACCCATTTTGAAAACGCATCGTGGAATACCAGGAGCATCGTGTTCCCGTGTTTCGAGCGCGGTAAAGGCCCTACAAAGTCGGCGCATAGTACAGCCATGGGCTCGGCCACCTGTCGCGTCAACATCTGTCCAGCCGGCTTTACTTGTTCCGTCTTAAACCTCTGGCACGATTCGCAGTACTTAACGTACTTCGCTGCGTCTCGGAACATTCCAGGCCAGTAGTAGCGTTGTGCCAGACGCATTATCGTCTTCCGTACTCCTTGGTGCCCGGCCGTCGGTGCGTCGTGGCACTCCAACAACACTCGTTTCCTCTGATCCTCATCGATGCACAGCTTCCAGGGGATGTAGTCGTCGTCATCCGCACGGTGTCCGAGGTGTCTATAGAGTTGACCGTTCTCTTCCATATAATCGGCGTACTTCACTGGGTCTTTAGCCATCTTTTCTTTCATCCTCTCGATCCACTTGCCGGACGACTTTTCCTGTACCGCTTGTTGAAAGTTCTCCACGGGTTGCCGGGATAAGGCGTCCGCTACTACGTTGAGCTTCCCTCGTCTGTACCGTACGTCAAATTGGTACTGCTGCAGCTCCAGTGCCCAGCGCGCTATCCTCCCCGACGGGCTCTCGATCGAATTCAACCATTTTAAAGCCATATGGTCGGTTACTACCTCGAACCGATATCCTTCCAGGTAGCATCTCATCTTCCGGATTGACCATACTATAGCCAGACACTCCTTTTCGGTCGCTGAATAATTTTCTTCAGCCTTATTCAGTTTCCGACTCGTGTACGCTATTACGCGCTCCTGTTGATCGATCGTCTGTGTGAGTACCGCTCCGAGGCCAAATCGCTGGCGTCCGTCTGCAGGACAAATTTTTCTGCAAAATCCGGACAGGCCAGGACTGGTGCGGTCGTCAAGCTATGTTTGAGGGTCTCTAGCGCTGCCTGTTGTTCCTCTCCCCATGACCATTTCCTAGATTTTTTTTAATAAAGCTGTGATCGGTTGCACCACTGTAGCGAAATTCGGCACGAATCGTCGATACCAGGAGGCCATGCCCAGGCAACGTCGCAACTCCTTACAATTGGTTGGGGCCTTCAAGTTTTGGATCGCTTCTACTTTGGCGGGGTCGGTTTTGATCCCGTCGCCGCTCACTAGGTGTCCCAGGTATATCAGCTCCTTCTGAAAAAACAAACACTTCTTACGGTTCAGCTTCAAGTTGGCCGCTCTCAAACGCCTGAAAACTTCCTTCAAATTTGTCACGTGCTGCTCCTTTGTCGCTCCGATCACTATTATGTCGTCCAGATAGGCAAATGCATGTGGCTCCATATCTGGTCCGATAACCGTATCCAAAGCTCGTTGGAATGTCGCGCACGCCGAGTGCAAACCGAAAGGCATTACACGCCACTGGAATAAGCCTCTACCGGGTACCGTAAACGCTGTACACTCCCGACTATCCGCAGCCATAGGAATTTGCCAGTAACCGTGCTTGAGGTCAAGCGTGGAGATGTACCGCGCATGTCTTAATCGCTCCAAAATGTGATTAATCCTTGGTACGGGGTATGCATCTGGCAAGGAGTGAGCGTTGAGTTGCCTATAATCGATGCACATCCGCCACTCGCCTGTTTTCTTCTTAACCAGCACGATCGGGGCGCTGTGCGGGCTGCGGGAGGGCTCTATCGCGCCGGCTCGCAGCAGCTCGTCTACTTGCTCGTTGATCACCTGTTGCATCGCAGGGTTTTTGGGGTAGTACCTCTGCTTAATCGGCTTGTCGTCCCTCATGATGATCCGGTGCTCAGCTAGGTGTGACACCCCTTGCAGCTCGTCAAAGAGGGCCAATTCCGCTTTCAATGTTTCCGTTATCTCTGGTTCCAAATCCTCTGGCCACTCGTTTCCCTGGTTTCGACGCCTTCCACCGGTGTTGTTGCGGGGCCGGGTATGACGCACCCTCCTACCTCGCCGAACCGTTGTACTCCTGCCGTTGTCGCGTCCACGCTGTCTCCTCGAACCGTTCCCACGGCGATGCTGGGCTGAGGTGCCCCAGGGGCATCCTTCTCCTGCCTTGATCCGCCGTTCTCCTCCGGTTTGCTCGCAACTGGCTCACGTTCCACTAGGACCTGCTCCTCCTCTATATCTGGTACTTCCACAGCTTCCAAAATTAACCTAGCCTTGCCACATTCGATGGTCGTCCCCACCCGGCACAAAAAGTCTATCCCTAGTATAATGTTGTCTAACATCGAGGGCATCACGAGCATACTCACCGTGACCTCTGTCCCCGCTAGACCAACTTTTACCCTCAATAGCTTCTTTACCTCTAAAGTGGACCCATCGGCTAGGCGAATTTTCGCGCAGGCGTCCAGCATCTCGCCCCCGCTGGTCACCTTGCGGGAAAACTCCTCACTAATAAAACTCCTAGTCGCCCCTGTATCTACTGTCGCAGTCGCTACTTGGTCCCCGACTCTTACAGTAGCGACTATCCGCCCGTCCTCCACTCTTAAAGGGTATTCTAGGTTCGGGACTGGTTCACGTCGGCCCCCATCGGGTCCCGTCCCAGATGGTGCCGCATATCGTTTCCCGCCCTTGACTGTGGACAACACTGGCTGGTATTGACCCCTTTGGCCCCACACTGCCGACAAAACTGTACCCGTGGATTGGGGCACTCCTTGGCAAAATGACCCTCTTGCGAACAGTTGTAGCATAACCTTTTCCCACCTAGAGCCCTCGGCTGTTCTTGGCTGATCATCCCGTTTGATATTACTCCCGTATACCCAAGCGGTGGCGTATTCCCCACACTACCGCTTGACCCTGGCTGTGGTTGCGTCCGGAAAGGATTAAAATGTTTGGCGGGGGCTACCTCACCGGCTTATCCATCCGAATACCTACTACCCCCGGTCTTACTCCGTGCTGCGCGCTCGCGACTTTGTTGTCTCACATTCTCGTACTCGGCTGCCATCTGAGTTAGCAGCGCCAGAGAGGAGAAGTCCCCTCTACGAATGTACAACCGGTACTCGGGTGCCAAATTCTCGTATACCCTATGCAATTCTTGTTCTGCCCTGTACCCCGCGTGGTACATCATACCCCGCAGCTCGAGCAAGTAGTCCTTGAACGGCTCGTTATCATGTTGCCGTCGTGCCCGGATACTGTCTTCTAACCTGTCGAAATACTGGGGCGGTAGAAAAAACTCCAAGAACTCGGCTTTAAATGTCGCCAAGTCGCGTCCCTACTATTAATAGCCCCGCGCGCCTTACCCGTTAGAGCCTCGCTCATTGCCCTCGGCAACCGGTCTAAGCCTATGTCGTATGACAACGCCCTGTCCTCAATCGCCTCCAGGAAAACTAATGGGTCGGTGCACCCATTGAACAGGATACCCCACTTCCGGACTAGTTCGGGGACGACCATCCCGTTCCTAGGGGTACTATAGCTATCACTAGAATTAAGGTGTGGGTTCGCCTGTCTCACCGGGGTATCTTCTCCGGACGCCAGAGGTGACCTGTTGGAGGGCGGACGCAAATGTTCCGTGCCACCGGTCTGTATTGATAAGATTGCCGCATCTGATTCAGACTTCTGCCTAGGTCGTATTCCTCCAAAAGAAGCGGCAGTCCGGGTAGGCGACACTGGGATCTTTGCGAACCGCAACTCCCATTCCGCTAACCGGGCCCGTATATCGGTGGTATGACCACCTTGTCTTATAAAAGTACATACCAGCTTCCGGTAGTCAGTTACCGTGGCACACTTTTCCAATCCGAGCTCCCGGACGATATCCTCTAGATCCTCCTTATGGCAGTGGTAGACCCATTGCACGCCCACACCGGGGTTGCTGCTTTCTACGACCTCCACTCGGGCGGGCTCGATAGTCTTGGGTTTCTCCATTTAACTGAAAAAAAATAACGAACGCAAAAAAAAATTCCGTCTCGAACCGTATATGTCCCGATTCGCAAAAATTTTACCCTTAATCTGGCACGGTTTATCGCGGTAACCGTTTTGTTACGAAACTGAAAAAAAAAAATTTTCCCGAATTTTTTTTTTTCCCGGTGTAAAAAAAAACTTTTAACTTGTCGTAGTTATTTCTTTTGTTACAAAAATTTTGTCCACGGTATTACGAATTTCATATATATTTTTTTTCAGTGTAATAAAATTTTCCTGTTATTCTATTTTATTAAGAAATTAATTTTATATATATATAGTATATATATATTTTTTTTTTTTTTTTTTTTTTTTTACAGTGTAATAAAAATTTTCTGTTAACTGGTCACTGTTTATTGCGGTTATTTTATTTTATTGCGAAAAATAAAAAGAATCCTCTTTTTTTTTTTTTGGTCCACGGTATCACAATCTTTTTTTTTTTTTCCCCGGTGTATATAAAAAAAATCTGCTAACAAGTCACTGTTTATCACGGTTACTCTATATATATATATATTTCTTTTTTATTTCATCTTATTTTTTTTTCCAAAAAAAAATCATTTAATTTTTTTATTCTTTAATTTCCACCACTGTACGCTTATACGGTCGACCAGAACCGATGGGACTCCGCACTCACCACCATAGTCAATTTAAAAAAAAAAAAATTTTTTTTGATTTTCGCTGTCGAAGCCCACTGTGCAAAGCGACCGCGACTTTGCAGCTGCCTGTACCAGCTGCTGTCACGCCTTTCTTTGACCGCTCACGCACTTTGCCGACACTTTCGTTGCGCCGCAGGTGTTCACTTATGCACAGCCTCGAACGCGAACCGCTAGTTTGATCGGTGACTCTTTTTCCACCGTCAATTTCGTTGCGCCGCAATTGTTGCTAAGGCAATGCTTCTCGAACGCGAACAATTATTCTGATCTGCACTTGCCTTATGCCGTCACTTTCGTTGTGCCGCGACGATTGCACAAAACCACGCTCGAAAACCGTTCTCGTTGGCCACTTGTAAAGCAGGGTATCGTCGGGTATACCCGCACTTCACTTTACGCACTTTTTCTTCCACACTTGTTGGTGATATTTCTGGGGGCTTTAATTCCAGATTATACCACACCTTTGCACTTTAGAGTCCCTGCTCGGGCGCCACTTGTAAAGGAGTAATTTAGCCGAGGTATAAACTCAGTCTGGCCAGGTACACCTCACAAGAATATTTATATATTTTTAGTGAGACTTTACGGTGCGCGGGTTTACAAGTTGGAAAGGGAGATGCTTGCGTCTGCACCAACGCGACGGCCGACACACTCAGCAGCCAGAGTATAAGGCGGCTCAGCTTGACTCGCGTATGCGCGTGTATGAAAACCAAAGAGGAATAGAAAGAAAGGAAAACACACAGCAATTGCACTTCACTGGGTCGCGGACTTACCGGCGACCAATTTATTCAACTTCTATAACTTCTACAATAAGTCTAAACTTAGCTGTAGATATATCTAACCTATATGTATGAAACCGCGACGAACTATCCCCTTACCTTATCTTTACTCACTTCTATGCCTTTGCTACTAACACACTATCTTACTATTCTACCCTTCGCGTTAATAATCTTCTAAGCGCGTACACGTCCGCTCACTTTCGTACATAAATCGCAACTCCCGCCCACGCTTCGGCTTCGGCCCAAGTTGCAGATTTTGTCGCTCCCCACACTTGCTCGTGACCGTGGTGGATTCGCTGATCGCGGCTGGTGCGCTGCATCTTGCGACCCTGCGTTTGAGGCGGTTATATTTAAACATACCTTACGCTCCTTACGTTTATTAAATATAACTTCTGCGCACGCCTTGCGTCCAACAAAATGACAACTCTAGCTTAAACAAACGATGCGCTTCTTGCGCCTTAGCAATTGTAAATATAATACCAAAAATGTACATTAAATCATTGATGCTTAAAACTATGAAAAATAATGAATATCAATTAAATCAACAATGCGCTCCTTTGCGACCGAAACTATAAAAATAATACGCTCCTTGCGACTTTAAACTAAAGAACATAATATAATAAATGAAGACCAACTAAATAAAATAAAAATGATAAATATAATCTTTTGTGAAGGAGGGCCGGTGCGGCCTACTTCACAATACGTATCAATTAAAAAGCTGCAATGGCCTGCAGGTCGTAATAAAAGGCATAGAACCTGATGTAACACCAGAAGAAATAAAACAGGCGCTGCAGGAGAAAGGATTTCGAGCAATAACCGTCATAAACATCTTAAACAGGAACAAGATGCCGCAACCACTTTTTAAAATAGAACTTGAACCAGAAACGAAGATGCTTAAAAAAACGAGGTGCACTCAATATACAAACTTCAGCTTTTACTTCACCGAAGAATCACCGTAGAAGAACCGCACAAACGAAACGGTCCGGTACAATGTATGAACTGCCAAGAGTACGGCCATACAAAAGCCTACTGTACACTGCGCTCGGTATGCGTATACTGTGGAGAACTGCATAGCTCCGCAAGTTGCCCAGTAAGCAAAAAAGACTCTAGCAAAAAATTCTGCAACAACTGCGAAGGCAAGCATACAGCCAACTACAGAGGCTGCCAAGTCTACAAGGAACTTAAAAATCATATCCATCAGCGCTGTACCACTGTACACTCGCAACACGCACCGACTACCTTCACTCCATCGAAACACAACCCAGACGTCTTCTTTTCATCTGCAGCCAGATCCTCACTTGGCCCCGAGTTCTCAACCAATAACGCAACTTATGCAAGCGCCCTAAGATCTGGACTGGCTCTTCCTGCCTCTAACACACCGTACTTACAACCAAAACAAGTGAGCACAAACGCTGCACAGGATCAGCAACAAAGTAACCTCGAAGCACTCGTATGTACCCTGCAGCAGAGCATGAACGAGTTTATGTCATTCATGAAAACAACTATGCAGTCAAAATAATCAATGGCTGAGATATGAATATCTATGTGGAACGCTAATGGCGTCTCACAGCATAAACTTGAATTAGCTCAATTCCTACTCGATAAGCACATCGACGTAATGCTACTTTCCGAAACACACCTTACAAACAAATATAACTTTAACATAAGTGGATACTTATTCTATAGTACAAATCATCCTGGTGGTAAAGCACACGGTGGAACTGGTATTTTGATCAGAAGCCGCCTCAAGCACCACTACTATAAAGAGTTTGCTGAAAGCTTTCTACAGGCCACATCTCTAAAAATACATTTGGACAGTGGGAACCACCTTACTCTTGCCGCTATATACTGCCCTCCATGTTATACCATATCTGAAGACCAATTTATGGAATTTTTTTAACTCACTAGGAGAATGAATGAATATAGCAGCAGGAGACTACAATGCCAAGCACACACACTGGGGATCTCGTCTAGTGAATCCAAAAGGAAAGCAGCTCTACAATGCAATTATAAAAGCTAACAACAAACTCGACCACGTTTCTCCTGGCAGACCAACATACTGGCCGACAGATCCCAAAAAACTACCCGATTTGATTGACTTTGCAGTTACCAAAAACATTTCGCGTAGTCTGATAAGTGCAGAGTGCCTTTCGGATCTATCATCCGATCACTCGCCAGTCCTAGTAAATCTGCAACGACACCCTGAATTCATAAGTCGACCCGGTAAGTTAACTACACATAAAACTAACTGGCTCAGATACAAAAAATATATAAGCTCACACATTGAGCTTAAGCCACGTCTCGTAGATGAAGATGACATTGATAGCTTTGTAAACACTCTGGATACGGTCTTCGTCGCCGCAGCTTGCACCGCTACGCCTCAAATACCAAAAACAATACACAACCAAAAGACAACAAATCTACAAATTGAACAGCTCGTTCTTGAAAAGCGGCGCTTACGACGTGACTGGCAATCGAACAGATCGCCATAGGCAAAGCAAAAACTAAAAGACGCCACACGTAAACTCACCAAAGCGTTAAAAATCGAGGACGAGCGCGCTCAACGCCGTTACATCGAGCAATTATCAACCACCAGTACGAAAAACTCATTGTGGAGAGCTCACCCAACTCTAAGCTCACCAACAGAAAAAGTAATGCCTATAAGAAACTTCGCAGGCGGCTGGGCTCGCAGCGATGAAGAAAGAGCTAACTCATTTGCTCCAACCTAACCCTGCAACAAATACGTTTGCACTACCGACTGCTTCAAACGGCTCTCAGCTTCAACATGATCCAATCAAGTTTCGCCCGAATGAAATCGTTAGAATCATCAAAGAGCAACTGAACCCAAAAAAATCTCCAGGAGGTGACCAAATAACCCCAATGATGATTATTGAGCTTCCTTACTGTGCGATCTGCATAATTGCCAAGCTCTTCAATACTATGTGAGGAGCCATATTCACTTATAGCGCCTCACAAAAAGCGATTGCATTTATAGCCGCAGCCGGACCTGAGCTGCGGCGAATTCGCATGCTGTCTCGCTCTGACACAGGATGTCAGCGCTAAGGTACGTGTCTATCAAAACTTTTGAAAAATGGTTTGCTGTCCCGGATAATCCATTCCTGAATCTTCATAACATAATCCCGTCACACCAATTGGCTTTCGTGAAAAGCATGGAACAATTGAGTTAACAGAATAACATCAGAGATACGAAGCGCGTTCGAAAATAGAGAATGCTGCACTGCAATATTTCTGGATGTTTCTCAGGCATTCGACAAAGTTTGGTTGGAAGGTCTAAAGGGCTGGAGCTGCGGGCGTCGCCTATTTTGGAGTCGCCTGAGGCAGCCGAACGAGAGCGTTGCCGCCGCCAGGAGCTGGAGGAAGAGCGCGAGTGGGTGCGCAGGGCGTACGGCGACGACTTCGACAGCAGCGACTGGGAGGTGGAATGCAACGCTGGTCCAGTGGGCGAAAGGCGAGAGGAGTCGCCGCCGGGCGATTTCGTGGAAATAAATCCCGAATGGGTCCGGATGTGCCACCCGGAGGCACCGCCGACCCCGGAGGACGAGAATGTGGGCCCAGCTAGCCCGGAGCGGTTCGCCACACCGCCACTACCGGAGACGCCGCCACCAGACTGGCGTCCCGCTAGGCCACCATCGCCTTTCCCACGCGGAGTGGAGGTGTCGGACGCGGAAGATGAGGTGATTTCGATCTCGTCCGAGTCGGAGGGGGAAACAGCACCGGAGACCGAGGAGCGGGTACCGCAAGGCGAAACAGAAGAGCCACCACCGCCGACGGCGACCATCAATAGGGAGAAGCGGTTCGTGGACGGGCGGTGGCACCACACCGCGACGGTTGTCGTGGAATAGACAGAGGAGGTGGCACCGCCCCGCGAGGGTTTT
>JARNME010000029.1:27352962-27399944 GCA_030179655.1 Scaptomyza flava | reverse complement strand
TGTTTGACGTGCGCTGCATTGTTAACCTGAAAGCAAGCAATAAAGAATGAATGTTTATGGTCATGAGTAGCAGTGTGCAAAGGAAGGAAGGATAGAAAATAGAGAAAAGCGAACGCTTGTTCGATGTACGCTGCATTATTATGGTCAACAGCAACAACAACAACCACAAGAACATACAGATTCGTGGAGTTCTGTGAACAAGGGATGCAAATTTTCCTACGCAGCAGCAGCAGCGGCAGGATCAATACGTTGATCTTTATGACTGTGTGAATGATAGGATCAGTTTTAACTATTTAACCAATTAGTGTTAGAGTCAAGTGTGCTCCTGTTTTAAGTACGTTGCGCTGCACACGTACATTGCTATTGTCAACAGCAACAACAACTACAACCTTCGTGGGGGCGTTATGTGTGCAAGGGTGGGAATTTTCTTTCGCAGCGACAGCAGCAGCAAGATCAACACATTGTTTTTAAACAAGAGTATTGATACTTATACATTTAGATTATAAAGAGTTAGAGGGAGAAGGTTTAAGAGGGGGAGTGTTAGAGGGAGAAGGTGTAAGAGGGGGAAAGTGTTAAAAGGGAGAGGGTGTTATAGGTATCACCGTCCGTGAGGTTCAGTGAGCAAAGTACATTGTCTATGAAACTATTAAATGCTAGAGTCAAGTGTGCACAGGTTACTTAGCTACAAGTTAGTAGATAAGAGAGAGAGAGAGAGTCAACTGTGAGCAGGTTTCTTAGCTACGAATAAGTAGATAAGAGAGAGTCGAGAGGGCACCTGTTTGACGTGCGTTGTCTTGCACACCTGCAGGCAAAACATTAACAATGAATGTTTATGATTGTGAAAACCAGTGATCAAAGAATAAAAGGATTGAGACAAGATTGTGCTTTTTTGAAGTACGCTAGTCAAAGGGCAGTACATTCGTAGGCCGCATTGTTATGATCAAAAGCAACACCATCAGCAACAACAACTACAACCTTCGTGGGGGCGTTATGTGTGCAATGATGGGAATTTTCTTTCGCAGCGGCAGCAGCAGCAAGATCAACACACTGTTTTTAAACAAGAGTATTGATACTTGTACATTTAGATTATAAAGAGTTAGAGGGAAAAGGTGTAAGAGGAGGAGTGTTAGAGGGAGAAGGTGTAAGACAGGGAAAGGATAGAGGGGGAAACTGTTAGAGGGAGAAGGTGCTAGAGGAGGAAAGAGTTAGAGGGGGATAGTGTTAGAAGGATACTGTATGCAAGAAAGTGTTAGAGGGAGGAAGACTTAGAGACAAGTTTGTGCATGCTTGATTGTGCTTTTTTGAAGTACGCTGGTCAAAGGCAGTACATTCGTAGGCCGCACTGATCAAAAGCAACACCAACAGCAACAACAACTACATCCTTCGTGGGGCTCATTGAACAAGGGATGGAACTTTTCTTACGCAGAAGCAGCAGCAGCAATGTCGATACGTTGAGCCTGCTCAGGTGATAATGACAGGATCAGTTTTTGCTATTCAACCAATTAGTGTTAGAGTCAAGTATGCTACTGTTTTAAATACATTGCTCTGCACACGTGAATTGTTATTGTCAACAGCAACAACAACATCCTTCGTTGGGGGTTATGTGTGCAAGGATGGGAATTGTCTTTCACAGCAGCAGCAGCAGCAAGATCAAGACATTGTTTTTCAACAAGAGTATTGATACTTGTACATATAGATTATAAAGAGTTAGAGGGAGAAGGTGTGAGAGGGGGAGTGTTAGAGGGAGAAGGTGTAAGAGGTGGAAAGGATAGAGTGGGAAAGTGTTAGAGGGAGAAGGTGTTAGATACGAATAAGTAGATAAGAGAGAGTCGAGAGGGCACCTGTTTGACGTGCGTTGTCTTGCACACCTGCAGGCAAAACATAAACAATGAATGTTTGTGAAAACCTGTGATTAAAGAATAAAAGGATTGAGACAAGATTGTGCTTGTTTGAAGTACGCTAGTCAAAGGGCAGTACATTCGTGGGCCGCATTGTTATGATCAAAAGCAAAACCAACAACAACAACAACAACAACATTCGTGAGTGTTATGTAAGCAAGGGATGGGAATTTTTTCGCAGCAGCAGCAACAAGATCAACACAAGAATATTGAGACTTTCAGATTTAGTTTGAAATATTATAGGGGGAAGTTGTAAGAGGAGGAAAGTGTTAGAGGGAGAAAGAGAGAGTTAGTATTAGAGAGAGCAGGTGTTAGAGGGGGAAAGTGTTATAGGGAAAAGTGATCCTGCTTGTATTATTATATTAAAACACGCTCCGTTATGCGATTCTATACACGAGCGTCTATGAAATGCAGGTGGTATGTTTATTGATTGTCCCTCCTTCTAACGCACACCCAACTTATTCGCTACTTACGTTTCTAACCTTCATTTGCATATATCTGTTTTGATTATTGCACTGACTTCTGTTACTTTTATAGAGCTAATTAGTATAACTTTTTAATAAACCAATGAACATTTTTTAAGTTGGTGTACTTTGTTAAGAAACTATCAAATTATGTTTTTCTTATGGGTATGTTTTAATTTTATTTCATGTATATATATATTTTTATTTATTTTTAATAGATTTTTGTAGTATGTTAACTTTAAGAATTATATTAAGCTTGTTCCGTTGAGGGATTTAGCAAACACAAACACCGAACATTAAGATTAATGACAAGCCGGTAGAACACACAAGTCATACTCCATGATTTTGTTTCGGCTTTATAAAATGCTTTTTTAAGTCAATATTATAAGCCTTAGTTCTAGTACTCACTTGAAAGCTTAACGAAGTTCGTGTAGCTGGTATAATAAATCATGTTTTAACAAACTAATTTTGATCTTAATATTTGTACTTTATCGTTTATTGAGATTATTGTTATTATTATTTTTTTAATCCCCATATATTGGATTTCGTTCTATCTCAGTAATAATTTATTTTGCTTATACATTCTTTAAATTCCTTAAGGTAATCTTTTAGGCTTATCAAATAATCATTTCCTTAACTTTCCCTCTGCTCGCTTTAAGATTTTCATCAAATGACACTTTTCATATTTAAGATATCCGTCAAACTATTTCTTATACTCAACTAAAATTATTATAAACTCACATATCAAATCAATTTCTAAAATAAAGAAAATGAAAACAGTAAGATGTTCTTAGCAGCTTGATTTTTTTTTATAAACGGGTTTTACCAACTCTTTCTCAGTATGCTACCTACGATAAAAATGTATAAAGAATGTGTTTTGTACTCATTTACTGACTTCAAAAATTCTTCTATTGACGTTGTATGATACCCTATCTTAATTTGTGTTATATTTAATCGTTTTCTTCAACTTAGTATTCTACAGATTTTTTAACATTTTATGTTATGTAGTTAGCTATTTTGACTAGGCTTTACGCTTAAAACGAGATAGATTGTATTATTGTCCTTAACAAGTTAACTTAATTTTAACAGGGAAATCGATCGGACATTGATTTTTAACTTTATAATTGATTGCTTTAATATATTTCAACTGTCAACCTATGTACATTTCTACTCTTTTAGTGATTATGATAGTTTTTTATATTTCCAAACTCATTGCTTGAACTTACAAAATTTCGTTACTAATTTCTTATAATGATGGATGGTAATATTTTATTTCATTATTCTCCCCATTTTTCTTGCATTTAATAAGGAAGTGCATTGAACTAGCTTGTCAGTTCGAGATATGAGCCTTACACTGTTTCGAAAAGTATGAATACGTTAAATGTTTTAATTTAAGGGTTAAGTATCTATTAGATGCCATGTTATTAGGGCGTATTTATTCATATAATTATTATAATTATTTCTTAAGGAGACTTATTTTCTTTAGTGCTCAAAACTTATTGTCGCTAAAGGATTTATTTTTTCACGATCTGAGTTATTTATTTAATTCGTGAAACCATTATATTGTGATTTATTATTCTTGAACCTTTGCATTAATATTGAATTTGGATGGCAAAATACGGTTGTGATGTACTAAAGCTCGAGATGACTTGAGAGTCGGTATTTTGCAAAACGGGCGGTAGAGTACTCAAAATTTTTAATTGTAGTGTGTGTTTTTAAAATAATGTACTTTAACTATCACCGGAATGGTTTATACCCACTAAATATTGATATTTTCGGTTTTTTCTTCCTTTGTATTAGTCGTTTTATACACCCTAGCTCTTGATCCTGTTTTTTGATTTTAGTAGAGTGTTTGATTTTATTGCATACTGTTTGCGGAGGAGGCTCCAAATAATAAGATTGGTTTAATAATTGTATAGTAAGATTTATTTTTCTTTTTTTATGTTGGTAAAGCAATAGTTGTATGTTTAACTAATAAGAAGAGCGCAAGCAAGTCATTTACAATAATTTTCACTAACTTAGGATTCGTGGTCTTAAGACCGTTTAGACTTCAAGTAGTAAGTAGTAAGCAGTTTTGCTAGACTATATTCTGTTATGATTCTTGTGGGTTATAATTCGTACATTGAAAGAGCGAGATAAAGCTGTTCTTGTTTAGGTCCACAATCTATTTTCTTGGTCCATTTTCCTTTACATATAATACGGCAGGGAGTAAGATTTAAAAGTAGTATGTCATTCCATTGCTATTTAATTTTTATTTTATTCTTTTATGTTATTTGACTTTATATATTGCCTTTAAATTTAAGGGTTTTGCCTCTCAATTTTTGAACCGAGTCATAGTATTTTTTTTTTTTTCTGTGCTGCATAAACGAAAGCATGCTTGATCCCAGATATGTTTATTCTTAATCAATATGTAGATCAACACCGTAGGCTTTCAAGTACTATATGTCTGTCTCTATATTTTATCAGCTTTTAGGTATTGAGATTAAATTTTGCTCAGAATCTAATCGCTGACTTAAACACATGAGTGTTACAACTTTCACACTTAAGGAGCATCAGATCTTTTCGTTTCAAAGTGTTTACTATTTGACGCTTTTAAGAACAATTTGCTTGCCTGAGCTAGGTAGGTTATACAGTTAAAACAATTAGTGGAAAGACGGAACTGTCTTATAGAATTTCTTCAACATTATTAGTTGGTTCTTTCCGTTTCGCATTTTATCACGCACTTTGAGATTATTATATTACTTAATGGAATGTGCTCTATGTTCCTGATTGTTTGCTGATTATTGTTCTTAATTATTATTTTGTTTATTTATTTCTGTTGCATCTCATATAATATTTTTCCCTTATGTTTCTTTTTTATCGCGCTCCACTTCTAAACTTACTTTAATAATTTTCGATGTTTCCTACAATTTATATTCAATCGTCCTTTATTTGACAAAAACTGGGCTGTTAAAAACGGAAGCCAATTAATCTATCAAACTGATGGAAGGGAATAGTTGTGTTTATTTTTCATTTAAAAATAAAAATAGGCTGTTATACGGGTACACAAAATATTTACTTATATTAAATTAAAAGTACTGTCACTGTTTATGACAGCCTGGCATCCTAAAGAGACTCAATCAATCACCATCATCACTTGACACCCCATCCTCCCATACGACGAAGCGATCCTCACTTGGACCATCAATCGTACACACATAATTAACTTTTACCTATATAATGTACGGTTTGCATGTAGGCGCCTTATTTGGATAGTATTTCATTGTTCTACTCTGTACCGATTTTGGATCCCCTGATTTATATTATTTCCAGCTACTTTCCAAGGCTCACACCTTTAACTTTTAACACACCAGCCCACAAAACATATAATTTGGATATAAAAACATTAGACAACGACATCAAGCACCAAGAGCTATTAAAAAAATTTATAAAGTATTCGGAGGAAATTTGATCGAACAATGTAACACCCAAAATATTTATTATGGTTTACATTAAATCGTGAAGTCATAATCGAGTCTACTACGTACTTCACATTTTTCCATGAGTTGTTCCCATCTAAAACCCCTATCTCTCTAGAAAATGTCTGTAAGTTCGGTAGCCTCACAGTCATTCAATATGTTTGTTATAGGGATTTTGTATTGTATTTCTATTATTGTACATTTTAAGTTTTCCGGTTTGGTGAGTAGCTCTTCTCAATTAAGTATTATGTTTGCTTATACACACATAATCATTTATTTAGATTTTTGTCTGACTAATAAAAATGTCTTCAAATCTTTTAAAAATTTAAGGATTTACTTTTATGTATGGAATTTTGGCTGTCCTATTATATCGCTGATTGTTCTAACTAAACAATTGATTGAACACTACCTCCATAATGTCTTTTAAACGTATCTTTGATTGAGTTTTCGATAATAACTTCTTATTAATTTTTTAGATCGTACCCGAGTCACGTAAATATTGCAGGGTACGTAAAAATTAGCACGCAAACAAGATTGAGGGCAGAGACACTCCCAAAAGGCTTTGAGCAAAGGGTGAAGTAGAAAAAGGTACAATAAGGTAGGAGCTAACGAACAGCGAGAGTCTTTAGATGGAAGCGAGCTGAACGAAGACATCTGATCTCAGACAAGACAAATGTTTATCGGGAGAAAGAATCCTCCTTTCACATTATAGCAGTATGCGTAGCCTTAGCAAGGAACAAATTTTATTGTCTTAGAACAACATATCAACCGTATTAAAGGCTAAGAAACCCTCAACTCATCATAAATACTTGATTTCGTACAGTTTCCATGTCCGGTGGAAGAGTCATAGAACTAGAAGGGGGCACAACAGACCTCTCAGTTACCAAATCATTCATCAACGATTAAGGTTTATACAGGCAGGAGACATATTATTCTATTATTGATTCCCCTTTATGTTTATTTATTTTTTTTATTAAAAAGTTGTTACTATTCTACTGACTTTTATTGATTTTTTATTATCTTGTCGGAAATTTATTTTCCGTTTGTTTTTCTTCACAAAGTAGTTTACATTTGTCAGCAATGTCAATTCGTGATTTTTATTCTAAAAATTTTTTGAGATTCGAATCTATTTTTATAAGAGTGCTATCAATTTTTTTCACTTAAAGCCAACAAAAGTACTGACGCAATACAACTGCGTTTTGTACTATAACTTTAATTTAACATTTTAATGAAAGAACAAGTCCACAATCGTGGCGATTAAAAACCGGGACTTAAAAGTACGCTGTTGAACAAAGTAAAGTACTCCTTGCAAAGTGAGGCAGCGGGGGCCATCTGACGTTTCCAGGCAAATATTTTCTCTTTCAACTCCAATTCTAGAACTCATACAATAACCTTGAAAAGAGGTAAGCCCAAAATACATGGAACTGGTGGCAGTTTTGCTGTTAAAACACGTTTTTTTTTCGGTTTTAGAAACCGGTTGTTGTTTAAATGTTTAAAACAGGGAGAGAACTGCTATTTTTTACGGTTTGAAAAACCGGGTGCTGATTTGCTGTTATTTTTCATGTTTTTCAGAAACAGCTTCTTGTTTTTCTGTTATTTTTTGATGTTTTTAAGAAACAGGTTGTTATTTAGCTGTTTAAAACAGAGAGCGGTTATTTTACCGGTAAAAAAAAACCGGCTGCAGTTTAGCTGTTGAAAACAGGTTTATTTCGGTTTAAGAAACCGGTTGTTGTTTAACTGTTTAAAAAAGAGAGCTGTTATTTTTTCTGGTTTTAAATACTGGTGCTGTTAAGCTGTTAGTTTTGTGGTTTTCAAGAATCAGGTTGTTGTTTGACTGCAATTTTTCCGGTTTGAAAACAGTTGAGGGGAGGGGGGTGTAAATTTTGCAGCTAAAAACAGGGATTTTTCAGGTTTAAAAACAGGTTGATGTTTGACTGTTATATAAAAATAACAGCTAACAGCAAGCTGTTTTTAAAACAGGTTGTTGATAGATGTTAAACTGGTGGACTGTTATATGTGCATATTGCACATATAACAGCCCTCCGTTTAAACATATATCAACAACCTGTTTAAAACCTGAAAAATCCCTGTTTTTAGCAGCAAAATTTACACTCCCCTCCCCTCAACTGTTTTCAAACCGGAAAAATAGCAGTCAAACAACAACCTGATTCTTGAAAACCACAAAAATAACAGCTTAACAGCCCCAGTATTTAAAACCAGAAAAAATAACAACTTTCTATTTTAAACAGTTAAACAACAACCGGTTTCTTAAACCGAAATAAACCTGTTTTCAACAGCTAAACTGCAGCCGGTTTTTTTTTACCGGTAAAATAACCGCTCTCTGTTTTAAACAGCTAAATAACAACCTGTTTCTTAAAAACATCAAAAAATAACAGAAAAACAAGAAGCTGTTTCTGAAAAACATGAAAAATAACAGCAAATCAGCACCCGGTTTTTCAAACCGTAAAAAAATAGCAGCTTCCTGTTTTAAACAGTTAAACAACAACCGGTTTCTAAAACCGAAAAAAAAAAACGTGTTTTTAACAGCAAAACTGCCACCAGTTCCATGTATTTTGGGCTTACCTCTTTTCAAGGTTATTGTATGAGTTCTAGAATTGGAGTTGAAAGAGAAAATATTTGCCTGGAAACGTCAGATGGCCACCGCTGCCTCACTTTGCAAGGAGTACTTTACTCTGTTCAACAGCGTACTTTTAAGTCCCGGTTTTTAATCGCCACGATTGTGGACTTGTTCTTTCATTTAAATGTTAAATTCAAGTTATAGTACAAAACGCAGCAGTATTGCGTCAGTACTTTTGTTGGCTTTAAAAAAATAGATTCGAATCTCAAAAATTTTTTAGAAAAAAAATCACAAATTGACATTGCTGACAGATGTAAACTACTTTGTGAAGAAAAACAAACGGAAATTAAATTTCCGACAAGATAATACAAAATTAATAAAAAATCAATAAAGTCAGTAGAATAGTAACAACTTTTTAATAAAAAAAATTAAACATAAAGGGGAATCAATAATAGAATAATATGTCTCCTGCCTGTATAAACTTTAATCGTCGATGAATGATTTGGTAACTGAGAGGTCTGTTGTGCCCCCCTTCTAGTTCTATGACTCTTCCACCGGACATGGAAACTGTACGAAATCAAGTATTTATGATGAGTTGAGGGTTTCTTAGCCTTTAATACGGTTGATATGTTGTTCTAAGACAATAAATTTGTTCCTTGCTAAGGCTACGCATACTGCTATAATGTGAAAGGAGGATTCTTTCTCCCGATAAACATTTGTCTTGTCTGAGATCAGATGTCTTCGTTCAGCTCGCTTCCATCTAAAGACTCTCGCTGTTCGTTAGCTCCTACCTTATTGTACCTTTTTCTACTTCACCCTTTGCTCAAAGCCTTTTGGGAGTGTCTCTGCCCTCAATCTTGTTTGCGTGCTAATTTTTACGTACCCTGCAATATTTACGTGACTCGGGTACGATCTAAAAAAATTAATAAGAAGTTATTATCGAAACTCAATCAAAGATACGTTTAAAAGACATTATGGAGGTAGTGTTCAATCAATTGTTTAGTTAGAACAATCAGCGATATAATAGGACAGCCAAAATTCCATACATAAAAGTAAATCCTTAAATTTTTAAAAGATTTGAAGACATTTTTATTAGTCAGACAAAAATCTAAATAAATGATTATGTGTGTATAAGCAAACATAATACTTAATTGAGAAGAGCTACTCACCAAACCGGAAAACTTAAAATGTACAATAATAGAAATACAATACAAAATCCCTATAACAAACATATTGAATGACTGTGAGGCTACCGAACTTACAGACATTTTCTAGAGAGATAGGGGTTTTAGATGGGAACAACTCATGGAAAAATGTGAAGTGCGTAGTAGACTCGATTATGACTTCACGATTTAATGTAAACCATAATAAATATTTTGGGTGTTACATTGTTCGATCAAATTTCCTCCGAATACTTTATAAATTTTTTTAATAGCTCTTGGTGCTTGATGTCGTTGTCTAATGTTTTTATATCCAAATTATATGTTTTGTGGGCTGGTGTGTTAAAAGTTAAAGGTGTGAGCCTTGGAAAGTAGCTGGAAATAATATAAATCAGGGGATCCAAAATCGGTACAGAGTAGAACAATGAAATACTATCCAAATAAGGCGCCTACATGCAAACCGTACATTATATAGGTAAAAGTTAATTATGTGTGTACGATTGATGGTCCAGGTGAGGATCGCTTCGTCGTATGGGAGGGTGGGGTGTCAAGTGATGATGGTGAGCGATTGAGTCTCTTTAGGATGCCAGGCTGTCGTAAACAGTGACAGTACTTTTAATTTAATATAAGTAAATATTTTGTGTACCCGTATAACAGCCTATTTTTATTTTTAAATGAAAAATAAACACAACTATTCCCTTCCATCAGTTTGATAGATTAATTGGCTTCCGTTTTTAACAGCCCAGTTTTTGTCAAATAAAGGACGATTGAATATAAATTGTAGGAAACATCGAAAATTATTAAAGTAAGTTTAGAAGTGGAGCGCGATAAAAAAGAAACATAAGGGAAAAATACTATATGAGATGCAACAGAAATAAATAAACAAAATAATAATTAAGAACAATAATCAGCAAACAATCAGGAACATAGAGCACATTCCATTAAGTAATATAATAATCTCAAAGTGCGTGATAAAATGCGAAACGGAAAGAACCAACTAATAATGTTGAAGAAATTCTATAAGACAGTTCCGTCTTTCCACTAATTGTTTTAACTGTATAACCTACCTAGCTCAGGCAAGCAAATTGTTCTTAAAAGCGTCAAATAGTAAACACTTTGAAACGAAAAGATCTGATGCTCCTTAAGTGTGAAAGTTGTAACACTCATGTGTTTAAGTCAGCGATTAGATTCTGAGCAAAATTTAATCTCAATACCTAAAAGCTGATAAAATATAGAGACAGACATATAGTACTTGAAAGCCTACGGTGTTGATCTACATATTGATTAAGAATAAACATATCTGGGATCAAGCATGCTTTCGTTTATGCAGCACAGAAAAAAAAAAAATACTATGACTCGGTTCAAAAATTGAGAGGCAAAACCCTTAAATTTAAAGGCAATATATAAAGTCAAATAACATAAAAGAATAAAATAAAAATTAAATAGCAATGGAATGACATACTACTTTTAAATCTTACTCCCTGCCGTATTATATGTAAAGGAAAATGGACCAAGAAAATAGATTGTGGACCTAAACAAGAACAGCTTTATCTCGCTCTTTCAATGTACGAATTATAACCCACAAGAATCATAACAGAATATAGTCTAGCAAAACTGCTTACTACTTACTACTTGAAGTCTAAACGGTCTTAAGACCACGAATCCTAAGTTAGTGAAAATTATTGTTAATGACTTGCTTGCGCTCTTCTTATTAGTTAAACATACAACTATTGCTTTACCAACATAAAAAAAGAAAAATAAATCTTACTATACAATTATTAAACCAAATCTTATTATTTGGAGCCTCCTCCGCAAACAGTATGCAATAAAATCAAACACTCTACTAAAATCAAAAAACAGGATCAAGAGCTAGGGTGTATAAAACGACTAATACAAAGGAAGAAAAAACCGAAAATATCAATATTTAGTGGGTATAAACCATTCCGGTGATAGTTAAAGTACATTATTTTAAAAACACACACTACAATTAAAAATTTTAAGTACTCTACCGCCCGTTTTGCAAAATACCGACTCTCAAGTCATCTCGAGCTTTAGTACATCACAACCGTATTTTGCCATCCAAATTCAATATTAATGCAAAGGTTCAAGAATAATAAATCACAATACAATGGTTTCACGAATTAAATAAATAACTCAGATCGTGAAAAAATAAATCCTTTAGCGACAATAAGTTTTGAGCACTAAAGAAAATAAGTCTCCTTAAGAAATAATTATAATAATTATATGAATAAATACGCCCTAATAACATGGCATCTAATAGATACTTAACCCTTAAATTAAAACATTTAACGTATTCATACTTTTCGAAACAGTGTAAGGCTCATATCTCGAACTGACAAGCTAGTTCAATGCACTTCCTTATTAAATGCAAGAAAATGGGGAGAATAATGAAATAAAATATTACCATCCATCAATTATAAGAAATTAGTAACGAAATTTTGTAAGTTCAAGCAATGAGTTTGGAAATATAAAAAACTATCATAATCACTAAAAGAGTAGAAATGTACATAGGTTGACAGTTGAAATATATTAAAGCAATCAATTATAAAGTTAAAAATCAATGTCCGATCGATTTCCCTGTTAAAATTAAGTTAACTTGTTAAGGACAATAATACAATCTATCTCGTTTTAAGCGTAAAGCCTAGTCAAAATAGCTAACTACATAACATAAAATGTTAAAAAATCTGTAGAATACTAAGTTGAAGAAAACGATGAAATATAACACAAATTAAGATAGGGTATCATACAACGTCAATAGAAGAATTTTTGAAGTCAGTAAATGAGTACAAAACACATTCTTTATACATTTTTATCGTAGGTAGCATACTGAGAAAGAGTTGGTAAAACCCGTTTATAAAAAAAAATCAAGCTGCTAAGAACATCTTACTGTTTTCATTTTCTTTATTTTAGAAATTGATTTGATATGTGAGTTTGATGAAATAATTTTAGTTGAGTATAAGAAATAGTTTGACGGATATCTTAAATATGAAAAGTGTCATTTGATGAAAATCTTAAAGCGAGCAGAGGGAAAGTTAAGGAAATGATTATTTGATAAGCCTAAAAGATTACCTTAAGGAATTTAAAGAATGTATAAGCAAAATAAATTATTACTGAGATAGAACGAAATCCAATATATGGGGATTAAAAAAATAATAATAACAATAATCTCAATAAACGATAAAGTACAAATATTAAGATCAAAATAAGTTTGTTAAAACATGATTTATTATACCAGCTACACGAACTTCGTTAAGCTTTCAAGTGAGTACTAGAACTAAGGCTTATAATATTGACTTAAAAAAGCATTTTATAAAGCCGAAACAAAATCATGGAGTATGACTTGTGTGTTCTACCGGCTTGTCATTAATCTTAATGTTCGGTGTTTGTGTTTGCTAAATCCCTCAACGGAACAAGCTTAATATAAATCTTAAATTTAACATACTACAAAAATCTATTAAAAATAAATAAAAATATATATATACATGAAATAAAATTAAAACATACCCATAAGAAAAACATAATTTGATAGTTTCTTAACAAAGTACACCAACTTAAAAAATGTTCATTGGTTTATTAAAAAGTTATACTAATTAGCTCTATAAAAGTAACAGAAGTCAGTGCAATAATCAAAACAGATATATGCAAATGAAGGTTAGAAACGTAAGTAGCGAATAAGTTGGGTGTGCGTTAGAAGGAGGGACAATCAATAAACATACCACCTGCATTTCATAGACGCTCGTGTATAGAATCGCATAACGGAGCGTGTTTTAATATAATAATACAAGCAGGATCACTTTTCCCTATAACACTTTCCCCCTCTAACACCTGCTCTCTCTAATACTAACTCTCTCTTTCTCCCTCTAACACTTTCGTCCTCTTACAACTTCCCCTATAATATTTCAAACTAAATCTGAAAGTCTCAATATTCTTGTGTTGATCTTGTTGCTGCTGCTGCGAAAAAATTCCCATCCCTTGCTTACATAACACTCACGAATGTTGTTGTTGTTGTTGTTGGTTTTGCTTTTGATCATAACAATGCGGCCCACGAATGTACTGCCCTTTGACTAGCGTACTTCAAACAAGCACAATCTTGTCTCAATCCTTTTATTCTTTAATCACAGGTTTTCACAAACATTCATTGTTTATGTTTTGCCTGCAGGTGTGCAAGACAACGCACGTCAAACAGGTGCCCTCTCGACTCTCTCTTATCTACTTATTCGTATCTAACACCTTCTCCCTCTGACACTTTCCCACTCTATCCTTTCCACCTCTTACACCTTCTCCCTCTAACACTCCCCCTCTCACACCTTCTCCCTCTAACTCTTTATAATCTATATGTACAAGTATCAATACTCTTGTTGAAAAACAATGTCTTGATCTTGCTGCTGCTGCTGCTGTGAAAGACAATTCCCATCCTTGCACACATAACCCCCAACGAAGGATGTTGTTGTTGACAATAACAATTCACGTGTGCAGAGCAATGTATTTAAAACAGTAGCATACTTGACTCTAACACTAATTGGTTGAATAGCAAAAACTGATCCTGTCATTATCACCTGAGCAGGCTCAACGTATCGACATTGCTGCTGCTGCTTCTGCGTAAGAAAAGTTCCATCCCTTGTTCAATGAGCCCCACGAAGGATGTAGTTGTTGTTGCTGTTGGTGTTGCTTTTGATCAGTGCGGCCTACGAATGTACTGCCCTTTGACCAGCGTACTTCAAAAAAGCACAATCAAGCATGCACAAACTTGTCTCTAAGTCTTCCTCCCTCTAACACTTTCTTGCATACAGTATCCTTCTAACACTATCCCCCTCTAACTCTTTCCTCCTCTAGCACCTTCTCCCTCTAACACTTTCCCCCTCTATCCTTTCCCTGTCTTACACCTTCTCCCTCTAACACTCCTCCTCTTACACCTTTTCCCTCTAACTCTTTATAATCTAAATGTACAAGTATCAATACTCTTGTTTAAAAACACTGTGTTGATCTTGCTTCTGCTGCCGCTGCGAGAGGAAATTCCCATCATTGCACACATAACGCCCCCACGAAGGTTGTAGTTGTTGTTGCTGATGGTGTTGCTTTTGATCATAACAATGCGGCCTACGAATGTACTGCCCTTTGACTAGCGTACTTCAAAAAAGCACAATCTTGTCTCAATCCTTTTATTCTTTGATCACTGGTTTTCACAATCATAAACATTCATTGTTAATGTTTTGCCTGCAGGTGTGCAAGACAACGCACGTCAAACAGGTGCCCTCTCGACTCTCTCTTATCTACTTATTCGTAGCTAAGAAACCTGCTCACAGTTGACTCTCTCTCTCTCTCTTATCTACTAACTTGTAGCTAAGTAACCTGTGCACACTTGACTCTAGCATTTAATAGTTTCATAGACAATGTACTTTGCTCACTGAACCTCACGGACGGTGATACCTATAACACCTTCTCCCTTTTAACACTTTCCCCCTCTTACACCTTCTCCCTCTAACACTCCCCCTCTTAAACCTTCTCCCTCTAACTCTTTATAATCTAAATGTATAAGTATCAATACTCTTGTTTAAAAACAATGTGTTGATCTTGCTGCTGCTGTCGCTGCGAAAGAAAATTCCCACCCTTGCACACATAACGCCCCCACGAAGGTTGTAGTTGTTGTTGCTGTTGACAATATCAATGTACGTGTGCAGCGCAACGTACTTAAAACAGGAGCACACTTGACTCTAACACTAATTGGTTAAATAGTTTAAACTGATCCTATCATTCACACAGTCATAAAGATCAACGTATTGATCCTGCCGCTGCTGCTGCTGCGTAGGAAAATTGCATCCCTTGTTCACAGAACTCCACGAATCTGTATGTTCTTGTGGTTGTTGTTGTTGCTGTTGACCATAATAATGCAGCGTACATCGAACAAGCGTTCGCTTTTCTCTATTTTCTATCCTTCTTTCCTTTGCACACTGCTACTCATGACCATAAACATTCATTCTTTATTGCTGACAGATGTAAACTACTTTGTGAAGAAAAACAAACGGAAATTAAATTTCCGACAAGATAATACAAAATTAATAAAAAATCAATAAAAGTCAGTAGAATAGTAACAACTTTTTAATAAAAAAAAAATTAAACATAAAGGGGAATCAATAATAGAATAATATGTCTCCTGCCTGTATAAACCTTAATCGTCGATGAATGATTTGGTAACTGAGAGGTCTGTTGTGCCCCCCTTCTAGTTCTATGACTCTTCCACCGGACATGGAAACTGTACGAAATCAAGTATTTATGATGAGTTGAGGGTTTCTTAGCCTTTAATACGGTTGATATGTTGTTCTAAGACAATAAAATTTGTTCCTTGCTAAGGCTACGCATACTGCTATAATGTGAAAGGAGGATTCTTTCTCCCGATAAACATTTGTCTTGTCTGAGATCAGATGTCTTCGTTCAGCTCGCTTCCATCTAAAGACTCTCGCTGTTCGTTAGCTCCTACCTTATTGTACCTTTTTCTACTTCACCCTTTGCTCAAAGCCTTTTGGGAGTGTCTCTGCCCTCAATCTTGTTTGCGTGCTAATTTTTACGTACCCTGCAATATTTACGTGACTCGGGTACGATCTAAAAAAATTAATAAGAAGTTATTATCGAAAACTCAATCAAAGATACGTTTAAAAGACATTATGGAGGTAGTGTTCAATCAATTGTTTAGTTAGAACAATCAGCGATATAATAGGACAGCCAAAATTCCATACATAAAAGTAAATCCTTAAATTTTTAAAAGATTTGAAGACATTTTTATTAGTCAGACAAAAATCTAAATAAATGATTATGTGTGTATAAGCAAACATAATACTTAATTGAGAAGAGCTACTCACCAAACCGGAAAACTTAAAATGTACAATAATAGAAATACAATACAAAATCCCTATAACAAACATATTGAATGACTGTGAGGCTACCGAACTTACAGACATTTTCTAGAGAGATAGGGGTTTTAGATGGGAACAACTCATGGAAAAATGTGAAGTGCGTAGTAGACTCGATTATGACTTCACGATTTAATGTAAACCATAATAAATATTTTGGGTGTTACATTGTTCGATCAAATTTCCTCCGAATACTTTATAAATTTTTTTAATAGCTCTTGGTGCTTGATGTCGTTGTCTAATGTTTTTATATCCAAATTATATGTTTTGTGGGCTGGTGTGTTAAAAGTTAAAGGTGTGAGCCTTGGAAAGTAGCTGGAAATAATATAAATCAGGGGATCCAAAATCGGTACAGAGTAGAACAATGAAATACTATCCAAATAAGGCGCCTACATGCAAACCGTACATTATATAGGTAAAAGTTAATTATGTGTGTACGATTGATGGTCCAGGTGAGGATCGCTTCGTCGTATGGGAGGGTGGGGTGTCAAGTGATGATGGTGAGCGATTGAGTCTCTTTAGGATGCCAGGCTGTCGTAAACAGTGACAGTACTTTTAATTTAATATAAGTAAATATTTTGTGTACCCGTATAACAGCCTATTTTTATTTTTAAATGAAAAATAAACACAACTATTCCCTTCCATCAGTTTGATAGATTAATTGGCTTCCGTTTTTAACAGCCCAGTTTTTGTCAAATAAAGGACGATTGAATATAAATTGTAGGAAACATCGAAAATTATTAAAGTAAGTTTAGAAGTGGAGCGCGATAAAAAGAAACATAAGGGAAAAATACTATATGAGATGCAACAGAAATAAATAAACAAAATAATAATTAAGAACAATAATCAGCAAACAATCAGGAACATAGAGCACATTCCATTAAGTAATATAATAATCTCAAAGTGCGTGATAAAATGCGAAACGGAAAGAACCAACTAATAATGTTGAAGAAATTCTATAAGACAGTTCCGTCTTTCCACTAATTGTTTTAACTGTATAACCTACCTAGCTCAGGCAAGCAAATTGTTCTTAAAAGCGTCAAATAGTAAACACTTTGAAACGAAAAGATCTGATGCTCCTTAAGTGTGAAAGTTGTAACACTCATGTGTTTAAGTCAGCGATTAGATTCTGAGCAAAATTTAATCTCAATACCTAAAAGCTGATAAAATATAGAGACAGACATATAGTACTTGAAAGCCTACGGTGTTGATCTACATATTGATTAAGAATAAACATATCTGGGATCAAGCATGCTTTCGTTTATGCAGCACAGAAAAAAAAAAAATACTATGACTCGGTTCAAAAATTGAGAGGCAAAACCCTTAAATTTTAAGGCAATATATAAAGTCAAATAACATAAAAGAATAAAATAAAAATTAAATAGCAATGGAATGACATACTACTTTTAAATCTTACTCCCTGCCGTATTATATGTAAAGGAAAATGGACCAAGAAAATAGATTGTGGACCTAAACAAGAACAGCTTTATCTCGCTCTTTCAATGTACGAATTATAACCCACAAGAATCATAACAGAATATAGTCTAGCAAAACTGCTTACTACTTACTACTTGAAGTCTAAACGGTCTTAAGACCACGAATCCTAAGTTAGTGAAAATTATTGTTAATGACTTGCTTGCGCTCTTCTTATTAGTTAAACATACAACTATTGCTTTACCAACATAAAAAAAGAAAAATAAATCTTACTATACAATTATTAAACCAAATCTTATTATTTGGAGCCTCCTCCGCAAACAGTATGCAATAAAATCAAACACTCTACTAAAATCAAAAAACAGGATCAAGAGCTAGGGTGTATAAAACGACTAATACAAAGGAAGAAAAAACCGAAAATATCAATATTTAGTGGGTATAAACCATTCCGGTGATAGTTAAAGTACATTATTTTAAAAACACACACTACAATTAAAAATTTTAAGTACTCTACCGCCCGTTTTGCAAAATACCGACTCTCAAGTCATCTCGAGCTTTAGTACATCACAACCGTATTTTGCCATCCAAATTCAATATTAATGCAAAGGTTCAAGAATAATAAATCACAATACAATGGTTTCACGAATTAAATAAATAACTCAGATCGTGAAAAAATAAATCCTTTAGCGACAATAAGTTTTGAGCACTAAAGAAAATAAGTCTCCTTAAGAAATAATTATAATAATTATATGAATAAATACGCCCTAATAACATGGCATCTAATAGATACTTAACCCTTAAATTAAAACATTTAACGTATTCATACTTTTCGAAACAGTGTAAGGCTCATATCTCGAACTGACAAGCTAGTTCAATGCACTTCCTTATTAAATGCAAGAAAAATGGGGAGAATAATGAAATAAAATATTACCATCCATCAATTATAAGAAATTAGTAACGAAATTTTGTAAGTTCAAGCAATGAGTTTGGAAATATAAAAAACTATCATAATCACTAAAAGAGTAGAAATGTACATAGGTTGACAGTTGAAATATATTAAAGCAATCAATTATAAAGTTAAAAATCAATGTCCGATCGATTTCCCTGTTAAAATTAAGTTAACTTGTTAAGGACAATAATACAATCTATCTCGTTTTAAGCGTAAAGCCTAGTCAAAATAGCTAACTACATAACATAAAATGTTAAAAAATCTGTAGAATACTAAGTTGAAGAAAACGATGAAATATAACACAAATTAAGATAGGGTATCATACAACGTCAATAGAAGAATTTTTGAAGTCAGTAAATGAGTACAAAACACATTCTTTATACATTTTTATCGTAGGTAGCATACTGAGAAAGAGTTGGTAAAACCCGTTTATAAAAAAAAAATCAAGCTGCTAAGAACATCTTACTGTTTTCATTTTCTTTATTTTAGAAATTGATTTGATATGTGAGTTTGATGAAATAATTTTAGTTGAGTATAAGAAATAGTTTGACGGATATCTTAAATATGAAAAGTGTCATTTGATGAAAATCTTAAAGCGAGCAGAGGGAAAGTTAAGGAAATGATTATTTGATAAGCCTAAAAGATTACCTTAAGGAATTTAAAGAATGTATAAGCAAAATAAATTATTACTGAGATAGAACGAAATCCAATATATGGGGATTAAAAAAATAATAATAACAATAATCTCAATAAACGATAAAGTACAAATATTAAGATCAAAATTAGTTTGTTAAAACATGATTTATTATACCAGCTACACGAACTTCGTTAAGCTTTCAAGTGAGTACTAGAACTAAGGCTTATAATATTGACTTAAAAAGCATTTTATAAAGCCGAAACAAAATCATGGAGTATGACTTGTGTGTTCTACCGGCTTGTCATTAATCTTAATGTTCGGTGTTTGTGTTTGCTAAATCCCTCAACGGAACAAGCTTAATATAAATCTTAAATTTAACATACTACAAAAATCTATTAAAAATAAATAAAAATATATATATACATGAAATAAAATTAAAACATACCCATAAGAAAAACATAATTTGATAGTTTCTTAACAAAGTACACCAACTTAAAAAATGTTCATTGGTTTATTAAAAAGTTATACTAATTAGCTCTATAAAAGTAACAGAAGTCAGTGCAATAATCAAAACAGATATATGCAAATGAAGGTTAGAAACGTAAGTAGCGAATAAGTTGAGTGTGCGTTAGAAGGAGGGACAATCAATAAACATACCACCTGCATTTCATAGACGCTCGTGTATAGAATCGCATAACGGAGCGTGTTTTAATATAATAATACAAGCAGGATCACTTTTCCCTATAACACTTTCCCCCTCTAACACCTGCTCTCTCTAATACTAACTCTCTCTTTCTCCCTCTTACACTTTCCTCCTCTTACAACTTCCCCCTATAATATTTCAAACTAAATCTGAAAGTCTCAATATTCTTGTGTTGATCTTGTTGCTGCTGCTGCGAAAAAATTCCCATCCCTTGCTTACATAACACTCACGAATGTTGTTGTTGTTGTTGTTGTTGGTTTTGCTTTTGATCATAACAATGCGGCCCACGAATGTACTGCCCTTTGACTAGCGTACTTCAAACAAGCACAATCTTGTCTCAATCCTTTTATTCTTTAATCACAGGTTTTCACAAACATTCATTGTTTATGTTTTGCCTGCAGGTGTGCAAGACAACGCACGTCAAACAGGTGCCCTCTCGACTCTCTCTTATCTACTTATTCGTATCTAACACCTTCTCCCTCTAACACTTTCCCACTCTATCCTTTCCACCTCTTACACCTTCTCCCTCTAACACTCCCCCTCTCACACCTTCTCCCTCTAACTCTTTATAATCTATATGTACAAGTATCAATACTCTTGTTGAAAAACAATGTCTTGATCTTGCTGCTGCTGCTGCTGTGAAAGACAATTCCCATCCTTGCACACATAACCCCCAACGAAGGATGTTGTTGTTGCTGTTGACAATAACAATTCACGTGTGCAGAGCAATGTATTTAAAACAGTAGCATACTTGACTCTAACACTAATTGGTTGAATAGCAAAAACTGATCCTGTCATTATCACCTGAGCAGGCTCAACGTATCGACATTGCTGCTGCTTCTGCGTAAGAAAAGTTCCATCCCTTGTTCAATGAGCCCCACGAAGGATGTAGTTGTTGTTGCTGTTGGTGTTGCTTTTGATCAGTGCGGCCTACGAATGTACTGCCCTTTGACCAGCGTACTTCAAAAAAGCACAATCAAGCATGCACAAACTTGTCTCTAAGTCTTCCTCCCTCTAACACTTTCTTGCATACAGTATCCTTCTAACACTATCCCCCTCTAACTCTTTCCTCCTCTAGCACCTTCTCCCTCTAACACTTTCCCCCTCTATCCTTTCCCTGTCTTACACCTTCTCCCTCTAACACTCCTCCTCTTACACCTTTTCCCTCTAACTCTTTATAATCTAAATGTACAAGTATCAATACTCTTGTTTAAAAACACTGTGTTGATCTTGCTGCTGCTGCCGCTGCGAGAGTAGTTGTTGTTGCTGATGGTGTTGCTTTTGATCATAACAATGCGGCCTACGAATGTACTGCCCTTTGACTAGCGTACTTCAAAAAAGCACAATCTTGTCTCAATCCTTTTATTCTTTGATCACTGGTTTTCACAATCATAAACATTCATTGTTAATGTTTTGCCTGCAGGTGTGCAAGACAACGCACGTCAAACAGGTGCCCTCTCGACTCTCTCTTATCTACTTATTCGTAGCTAAGAAACCTGCTCACAGTTGACTCTCTCTCTCTCTCTTATCTACTAACTTGTAGCTAAGTAACCTGTGCACACTTGACTCTAGCATTTAATAGTTTCATAGACAATGTACTTTGCTCACTGAACCTCACGGACGGTGATACCTATAACACCTTCTCCCTTTTAACACTTTCCCCCTCTTACACCTTCTCCCTCTAACACTCCCCCTCTTAAACCTTCTCCCTCTAACTCTTTATAATCTAAATGTATAAGTATCAATACTCTTGTTTAAAAACAATGTGTTGATCTTGCTGCTGCTGTCGCTGCGAAAGAAAATTCCCACCCTTGCACACATAACGCCCCCACGAAGGTTGTAGTTGTTGTTGCTGTTGACAATATCAATGTACGTGTGCAGCGCAACGTACTTAAAACAGGAGCACACTTGACTCTAACACTAATTGGTTAAATAGTTAAAACTGATCCTATCATTCACACAGTCATAAAGATCAACGTATTGATCCTGCCGCTGCTGCTGCTGCGTAGGAAAATTTGCATCCCTTGTTCACAGAACTCCACGAATCTGTATGTTCTTGTGGTTGTTGTTGTTGCTGTTGACCATAATAATGCAGCGTACATCGAACAAGCGTTCGCTTTTCTCTATTTTCTATCCTTCTTTCCTTTGCACACTGCTACTCATGACCATAAACATTCATTCTTTATTGCTTGCTTTCAGGTTAACAATGCAGCGCACGTCAAACAGGCGCGCACTTGACTCTCTCTTATCTATCCTTTCTTCCTGTGCACACTGCACCTCATGACCATAAACAGGTTTACAATGCCACGCAGGTCAAAGAGGCGCACAATTGACTCTAACACTAATTAGGTAAATAGCCAAATCTGTTCCTCTGATCACCTGCTTGCAGGTGTATAATGCAACGCAGGTTTATAATGCCACTCACGTCAAAGAGGCGCCCTCTCGATTCCAGATCCTTTGATCACTACTACTCATGAGCATAAACATTCATTCATGATTGCTTGCTTTCAGGTTAACAATGCAACGCACGTCAAACAGGCGCCCTCTCGACTCTCTCTTATCTATCCTTTCTTCCTGTGCACACTGCACCTCATGACCATAAACAGATTTACAATGCCACGCACGTCAAAGAGGCGCACAATTGACTCTAACACTAATTAGGTAAATAACCAAATCTGTTTCTCTGATCACCTGCTTGCAGGTGTATAATGCAACGCAGGTTTAACAGGTGCGCACTTGACTCCAAATCCTATGATCACTGAATCTCACAGATGCTGCTGGTAAAGTGGTGGCCTAGGAATGTTAATCCTTTGTTCTCCACATTAGGCTAATCAAAGGAGGGACCCGATCATGAGAAAAAAAGGGTCATAAATTATGATATGGAAGGGGGTCAAAAAAAGGGTCAAAAAACAAGGGGGCGATAAAAGGGTCATAAAATTAATGGGGGGTAATTAAACTGTCAAAATGAAAAGTCATAAATTGACGCAAAACCGGCAATCCCCTACTACTCAGACGCACTATCACGTGTGCAAATACATGAGAATCTATTGGGAGAAGAAATGAGTCAAGCAACAAGTGCTACCATTCATAGTGCCCAAGAAAATAACCAAAGTTACATTCAAATAACTGAAAGATCATTAAACTATTACAACAGACAAATTGAACTCATCAAAAGAAACGACAATAAAACATAAGTTACTAATTATTTTCATAAGAAAAACATAAAGATAACTTATACCGAAATGACTAATACTTAGGGCCAGTTTCTCAATGTCTGGTTAGCTAAACTAACAGATTGTTAGCTTAACTAACTGATGGTTAGTCAAAATTGAGTTTCTCAATGTCTGGTTAGGGTTGTTCGTGATTAAAACTAACATGAGGCCTGAGTGCTGGCTAAAATTTCTTCTCTCCTTAAGTGCCGATATAAATATCGATGAAATCATCGTTAAGAAAACAGCTGACTGTGGCTGACACTTGCATTGTTTACATTTTATTATTCAAGCAAAATGGCATCGCATCAAAGAATTTTTTACATCCACGTAATGTGGCCGCTTCTTGTTCTCAACTGAGCTCATTAAACTTGTTTGTTGACTCATTTCAATTTTTTTAATTCTTATTTTTGAGTTGAAAGAAGAATTTGGCAGTCACAAAACAATAAATACCAAACAAAAACAGTTTTTTTGCTCGAAAAGGGTGGCAGCACCATCAATGCGATAGTATCATATCGATTTAACTTAACTATACATTGAAAAAACCAAATTGGCTTAACGCGAGCGTTAAATTTATCTGGTCGTTAGCTAATTCATACTTTAACCAGAAATTGAGAAACTGGCCCTAAAGCTAAAGAAATAATAAAAGAATATTTATGTTCAAAATATGGTTTTATATAAGGGAGAAGCCCTAATGGTGGACACTGTCTCTCAGTCGGACACCCCCTCTATTTTGGCGAGCTTTGATGCTAGCGCGGTCTAATTTCTGTGATTGATCGCTCTCAGTGCCAGCTTGCCTCATATGTAGCCTACAGGTGTTTATACTTAGTTTTGGATGCTCCAGAGACAAAAAATAAAATACCGATATTTCGACGTAAGCTTTGTATCTTTTCAATGCGTTTGTGATTGTATTATTTCAAGTTTCAGCAAAGGGAAATATATTGTATCTTATTCGTTTATTCACGTCCTTTCATAATCTGTAATCCAACATTTTTTCTGTTCAATATTTTGGGTTTTACATTAATTAATGTGAAATTATGTTTGTGCGTGCTCATTTTTCGAATGCGCTCATTCGATGTGCCACACTTTAACACTTATCGATATTTGTATCGACTATCGTATCATTATGTTTCATCTCTACTCCAAAACGAACACGGGCGCCACAATGATTTCACAACGTAAATTACTCGCAGCAATTAAAATGGTTTTAATTGATAATGCAAAGCACAGTCTTAACGGCTGAAGAAGAAGTCTCTTTGTTGCTAGTGCGATCGGAGAAGAGAAAAGCAAACGAAGATAGAAAAAAATCTAAAATGCCAGTCAAAATATTATCACCTGCAAAAAGACACAGGAAAAGAATCTATGTAACAGATGTAGACTTATTTGCAAGAAGGATATGCCCCTAAAATGCACATAAATAAATTCCGTTGCGTGCAATGTTTGTAAGCGTGAGGTGCATTTGAAATGTGCTAATATTTCCAAAAGTTATTTTACTTGCGCCAATTGCGATACCAATTGAGCAGAAGAAGCAACATAAAGTTAAATAAAGAACAAGTGGAAACGTTGCAGTCGGACGCAACCGACTGCGGTATACTCGATACCAGTATTACAAATTTTGATGCCCATCTATGTGGGATGTCAATTGCTATCTTCATACCAAATTTGGTGACTCTAGCTCGAAGTTTGTATAAAGTGGGGAAAGGTGGGCTGGGGGCGGTATGGGTGGAATTGCATCCAAATTTTTGATGCAGATCTTTGTGGAATGTCAATTGCTATCTTCATAACAAATTTGGTGACTCTAGCTCAAAGTTTGTAAAAGTGGGGAAAGGGGGGCTGGGGGCGGCATGGTTGGGCGTGGCATTCAAATTTTTGGTGCAGGTCTATGTGGGATGTCAATTGCTATCTTCATACCAAATTTGGTGACTCTAGCTCGAAGTTTGTATAAAGTGGGGAAAGGGGGGCTGGGGGCGGTATGGGTGGAATTGCATCCAAATTTTTGATGCAGATCTTTGTGGAATGTCAATTGCTATCTTCATAACAAATTTTGTGACTCTAGCTCAAAGTTTGTATAAGTGGGGAAAGGGGGGCTGGAGGCGGTATGGTTGGGCGTGGCATTCAAATTTTTGGAGCAGATCTATGTGGGATGTCAATTGCTATCTTCATACCAAATTTGGTGACTCTAGCTCGAAGCTTGTATAAAGTGGGGAAAGGGGGGCTGGGGGCGGTATGGTTGGGCGTGGCATTCAAATTTTTGCCGCAGATCCTTGTGGGATGTCAATTGCTATCTTCATACCAAATTTGGTGACTCTAGCTCGAAGTTTGTATAAAGTGGGGAAAGGGGGGCTGGGGGCGGTATGGTTGGGCGTGGCATCCAAATTTTTGCTGCAGATCCTTGTAGAATGTCAAATGCTACCTTCATACCAAATTTTGTGATTCTAGCTCGAAGTTTGTATAAAGTGGGGAAAGGGGGGCTGGGGGCGGTATGGTTGGGCGTGGCATCAAAATTTTTGCTGCAGATCCTTGTGAAATGTCAATTGCTACCTTCATACCAAATTTGGTGACTCTAGCTCAAAGTTTGTATCAAGTGGGGAAAGGGGGGCTGGGGGCGTAAGGATGTGCGAAATATATAGATTTATCGGTTTTGAGTTATCGAATTTATCGATTTGCCAGCCCCCCAGTTATCGTAGAACCCCCATCTTGACACTTCAATTTACTATCCCATAGATAAAGAGAATTGGAAAGTTTCAAGTCTCTAGCTTGAAGGGTGTGGAAAAATCTTGCAACCATACGGACGGACAGACGAACAGACGGACAGACGGACAGACACCATGACGGACATTGCACAAAACCAATATACTCTTTACCTTCGGTATCGAGTATAAAAATAGAAAAAATTAAATTATTATTTAGTTATAACATAATTTATGTTTCGCGCCATTTTAATTAGGTATGTGAGCAATGTTGAGCGTGCGATACAATAATCGCAACATCGCTGCATCGCTTGCGATACTGTTTATTACGAGTAATAAATTTTAATAATTAAACAATTCGTTTGTTTATGACTGTTTAATCGCATGAAATACAAAAACTTAAAAAAAAAACAATAACTTGCCATTGTATTTTATTTTATTGAGTGGTTTTTCACAAGATAAAAGGGGAAGTCCACCATAGGGGCACATGTTTGAAAATCGTGATTTTGACTTTTTTCATTAAATGTTATATATCTCTCAAAACATGAATGGAATGTGTATAATGCCTTACATTGATCAATGCGCAATTGAACTAGCTTTCTTCTGATACCAACAGCTAAACTTTAAGTTGATTTCTGACAGTTTAATGTCATAAAAACCTTAGGGGTGTCCACCATTAGAGTTTCTCCCTTACTTCCACAACGAAATATATATCACAAAGCACCAACGCTTTTTATTTAAATTTTTAGTTCAATGTTTCTAAAAAAGCGTATTTTTTAGTTTTTTTATAGCTATATTTATTTTTAAATTTTTAGTTCAATGTTTTCAAAAGCGTATTTTCAGTTTTTTTCTAAACATATTTATTAAAACTATAATTATTAATAGATTTAAACAATAAAATAATAAAACAAGTAAGAAGGCTCTAGTCGGGAAAGCCCAACTAGAAGATACCCTGAACCCAGTAAAAATATAATTAACTTAGGTATATATGTTCTTGCTTAGCATCAACAGCCGAGACGATATAGCCATGCCTGTCTGTCCGTCCGTCTGTCCGTCTGTATGAACGCGTGGATCTCAGAGACTACAAGAGCTAGAGACTACAGATTTTGTATATAAGTTCTCCTATACCATGAGCAGAACAAATTTGCTTCAAATTCTCGATAGCTATTCTGGTTTCCGATATACACATAATATCAATAACAAAAAAAATCGAATTTGGAAAATGTAAAAATGATGGTTGAAGAAATGGGTAACGATAGAACTTTTCTGAAAATTTCGTCCAAATCGGTTAAGAAACACCGGAGATATCGAATTTAATCGATTGAAGCCAAGTCAGTATACCTAAGTTAATTATATTTTTACTGGGTTCAGGGTATCTTCTAGTTGGGCTCTCCCGACTAGAGCCTTCTTACTTGTTTTTTTTTTTTTTGAGTTACTCATCATCAAGTGAATTTAATAAAAAACAAGCTATTAAAAATAAAAATCAATGTAAACAAAACCTAATTTGGCTAAAAGATTAAAACATCCATATGCCCATACTGGGAATTGAACCCGGACCTCCCGGGTAAAAAAAAACTAAACAAGTGGAAACGTTGCAGTCGTACGCAACCGACTGCGGCATACTCGATACCAGTATTAAAACCGCTTAAGAGAGGCCTGATTGCAAAGGGGTACGAATGCGACAGGGGTGTACGCTGCCTTAGAGATTCTCCGATGCAGATGGGGATGCCACCTACTATCTTCCTTCCAAATTTGGTGACTCTAGCGCAAAGTTTGTAAGAGCTGTGGAAAGGGGGGCTGGGGCGGTATGGGTGGGTGTGGCATCTAATTTTTTACTGCAGATCAATGTGGAATGTCAATTGCTATTTTCATATCAAATTTGGTGACTCTTGCTCAAAGTTTGTAAAAAGATGGGGAAAGGGGGGTTTAGGGCAGTATGGCTGGGCGTGGCATCCAAATTTGTGATCTTTTTGGAATGTCAATTGCTATCTTCATACCAAATTTGGTGAGTCTTGCTCGAAAATTCTTAAAAGTGGGAGGAGGGAGGCTGGGGGCGGTATGGGTGGGCGTGGCATTCAAATTTTTAGTGCAGATCTATGTAAGATGGCAATTGCTATTTTCACACCAAATTTGGTGACTCTAGCTCAAAGTTTATAAAAGGTAGGGAAGGGGGTGGAATGAGGGGCGTGGCTCCAAAACTTTGATGCAGTTCTTTGTGGGTCGTTACCAGCTATCTTAATACCATATTTGGAGGCTCTAGCTCCACAACTCTGGAAGATACACGCTTTCCCGTTTTTGTCAAAGCGTTGGGCTGGATGGGGGCGGCTAGGGCAGTATCGGTAGGCGTGGCATCCAAACTTTTGATGCAGTTTTTGGGGGGCCATCATCACTTATCTTGGCACGAAATTTGGTGGCTCTAGCTAAAAAACTGTGGGAGATATAGGCATTTCTGATTGCAAAATGTGGGGGGCTGGGGGCGGAATGGGTGGGCGTGGCTCAAAAATTTTGGATGCAGTTTTTTGGGGGTTGATAGTAGCTATCTTCTCACCAAATTTGGTAGTTCTAGCTGTAAGTGCCAATTCGGCGATCTCACGCTTGTGGTGTGATTTTAGAAATATGTTTATGTTTTGGGCGATCTCACGCTTGTGGCGCGATTTTAGAAATATGTTTATGTATTATTTAAAGCTTTTTATTAGCTTCACTTGAGGCGGACTGAGTAACTAAAAAAAAAGTATAAATCATATAGTCTAGTAGTAAGTGTGCCAGCCTCTCACCCGGGAGTTCCGTGTTCAAATCCTAGTTTGAGCAAATGAGTGATTTTAATGTTTTAGCCAATTTTTATACTGGATACCGAAGGTAAAGAGTATATTGAGTTTGTGCAATGTCCGTCATGGTGTCTGTCCGTCTGAATGAACGCTACTTTTTTCCACACCCTTCAAGCTAGAGACTTGAAACTGTCCTATTCTCTTTATCTATGGGATAGTAAATTAAAGTGTTAACATGGGAGTTGTTCGATAACTGGGGGGCTGGCAAATAGATAAATGCAATAGCTCAAAACCGATAAATCCACATATTTCGCACATCCTTACAGCTAACTCCCAAAAAACTGGATTACAAATTTTGGAGCCACGCCCACCCATTCCTCCCCCAGCCCTCCGCATTATGAAATCAGAAAAGCCTATAGCCAAGATAGGTGATGATGCATCAAAAGGATGCCACGCCCACCAATACTGCTCTAGCCGTCCCCATCCAACCCAACGCTCTGTCAAAAACGGGAATTCGTGTATCTTCCAGAGTTGTGGTGCTAGAGCCACCAAATTTGGTAAAAGATATCTGGCAACGACCCCCAAAAATCTGCATCAAAGTTATGGAGCCACGCCCCTCATTTCACCCCCTTCCCTACCTTTTACAAACTTTGAGCTAGAGTCACCAAATTTGGTGTGAAAATAGCAATTGCCATCTTACACAGATCTGCACTAAAAATTTGAGTGCCACGCCCAACAATTCCGGCCCAGCCCCCCCTCCCCTTTCCACACCTTTTACAAACTTTGAGCAAGAGTCACCAAATTTGGTATGAATATAGCAATTGACATTCCACAAAGATCTGCAGCAAAAATTTCGATGCCACGCCCACCCATACCACCCCCAGCCCCCCCCCCCCCCCACCTCCTATTCCTCACCTTTTAAAAAATTTGAGCTAGAGTCACCAAATTTGGAAGGACGATAGCTGGTGGCATCCCCATCTACTTCGGAGAATCTTAAATGCAGCGTACACCCCTGCCGCATCTGTTCCGCTTTGCGAACAGGCCTCTTTTTACCGGTATTAATACTGGTAGCGAGTATACCACAGTCGGTTGCGTCCGACTGCAACGTTTCCACTTGTTAAAGCTACAGATTTGAAACTTTGTAAATATCATGATCCATTTGTGCGCGGACAGAGTGTCCAAATTGGCACACTTCGCCTACTAGTAAGAAATTGTTAACACGCAGATGCTCCTTGATGTTCTTATCTATAAAAGACTTATAATTTGCAAACTAAACTCATCAAAATTGTTTGCATATAGCTTTTCACGTAGCTTAATAAAATACTATATCTTTCACAGATACTGAGCATTCGTCACAAAATCTAGTGCCAAAATAGCTGGGCTCGTCTCCGTAGTATCGCTAGAGTTGCACAGAAGTGCATTTTCTGTTTACACATACATGCTAACAATGATTGTACGCGTAAAGTGTAGAGTTCGGGGTATCTCCTAGTCGGACAACATGTTAATTTATTTATAGCAGCTCAAGTGCCTCCTCATTATATACAAAAATAGGAACGAAACTTATTTAAATTCATCGATAGGAAAAACTTTGAACTTAAACTTTTCTCGAAATTAGTGAGTTTAATTTCTTAAGAAATCTAAACGACTTGATACTTTCTGTTTACATGGTATAACGAATGCAACTTACTGACTTTAGTGAGAGGCGTCAATTTGGAATTGCAAAAGCTTACCTGAAAAAAAAAAACAAATATCTATAAATTTACTAGGACAAGAAAAATACATACACTATTATGCATTAAAAGTATTTGTAAAGTGGATTACCAATTTGTTAAATTCGTGTGTTAATATGTAATTCTTACTGAAAATTATTATCCCATAGCCAAAATTATAAACATGGCTTTATATATTTTTTTTTTTCAAATTTTTAGCATGTGGATTGTAGCTAAATGCACCTGCAAAAATCAAAAATACTATCGATTTCTTCCCTACGGTATAAACATATATTTTGTTGTTATTAACAACAACAGTCAAGTCGATTCCTCAATGTTGCGCCGATCTTTTGAAAAGCTAGGCAGTCCAGATTTCAATGCATTCGTTTTAAGCAAGCTAAATAACAATTTTTTGAAGAATTTTTTCGTATTTGATCCTTTGTATTTTCAAGAGTTTTCGAGTTTTTTTTTATTCTTATTCTAAGGCTAGGGTGGGCGTGGCATTGGCAGCAAACTGTAAAAATAAAAATCATGGACAGACATGGCTCAGTCGACTTTGCTATTGATGCTGATTTAGAAAAAACATACTTGATGATGCTTTTCTCTTCCGGTTACTAGAATATATAAATAAATGGTATTTAACCTATTTTATTGACTTAGGGCTTATAAAATAGATAGAATTTATTCCATTCGCTCTAACAGGCTTATTAAAAAGATTTTGTGATGAATTTTTTAACTGAATGTTCTTTAAATGATTTTGTTTAACACATGCAAAAGATTTAATGCCATTGGCCAAGATATTTGCAATATATTTTTCTTTACCTTCGGTATTTGAGTATTCAAATATAATTAAAGCAAATTTATGTTTTAGACCACACGTTTGTCAACTTTATCGATATGAAGTTGTTGTCGTTGCTAATGTCTTTTTTGAAAGTCGGAAGTCGGATAATTTTGTTAGCCTCATGCTCTTATGTTTCATTGTTGTGAATTTTTAACATGTGAATTGTCACCTAAAACCCACAGCCAAGATAAATAAAAACACGAAACCGAAACACTATTTTAATTTATTTCGTAAGCTCAAGCATATTTGGCTAATATTGAATATTTGAACAACGGTGCGTGCAGCTAAGCTTGTTATCTACAGCAGCATTTGCATGAAACTTTGGTATTGTGCGACTTGTCTTAATTGTTGATTTTGAAATTTATTTTTGAGACTACGCAATCAGCGTTCAGGCAATAAATATTATCAGCTTCTTAAATAATGTTATCTATTCTAGCTGCTACAACACAATTTTAAGTTCCACAAATGTGTGTTAATTACGTAACTAAAACATTTTTCATTAGGCGTCTTCTAGTGTTCCACAATTGAATGCATGAATGGGTTTGTGGAGGGCGGGTTAACCGGCAGCTTTTTCTGCATTTGTGATAAAGGGAGTGGCGCTAGAAAAGGGGTTTGTAAACACTTAAGTGATTAAGGTCATACCACTAATTAGAAGACTAATAAATGGAAGTGGGTGAGCTTCGAGGTTTAGTCTGAGGTGGTGAAAAATATACTTGTATATAGTACATATGTATGTTCACTCAGATCGGCTGTTGTGAGGTGCAGTATGCTCATAAAACAGTTCAGAGAAGAAAACAGAGTATTATGCCAAGCAACGTTCTAAATTTAAGGTCCATTCCCAGCAACACCGGAAATAAATTTTTATGACGAAATCAATATGAAAAAAAAAAAACAGCTGTCATATATATTTCACTGGTTTTTACCGAAGGTAACGAGTATATTGGGTTTGTCCAATGTTCGTCATGGTGTCCGTCCGTCTGTCCGTCTATCCGTCTGTATGTTCGCAACTATTTTCCACACCCTTCAAGCTAGAGACGTGAACTCAATTCTTTTTATCTATGGGATAGTAAATTAAAATGTCAATATGGGGGCTCTACAATAACTGGGGGGCTGGCAAATCGATAAATTCAATAACTGAAAACCGATAAATCCACATATTTCGCACATCCTTACAGCAGAAGTACCCAATTTGGTAAGAAGATAGCTACTAGCAACCCCCCAAAAACTGCATCAAAGTTTTGGAGCCACGCCTATATATTCCGACCCCAGCCCCGCAATTGACATTTCACAAAGATCTGCACCAACAATTTGAATGCCACGCCCACCCATACCGCCCCCAGCCCCCTTTCCCCACCTTTTACAAACTTTGAGCTAGAGTCACCAAATTTAGTATGAAGATAGTAATTGGCATCCCACATAGATCTGACCAAAAATTTGAATGCGGCGCCCACCCCTTCAGCCCCAGCCCCCCTCTCCAAACCTTTTACAAACTTTGAGCCATACACAGAGAAAAAAATCCGTTCTCGCTAGTGCAAAATCAAGAACATCCGTTTATGAAACCCAGCCATGCACGGATTCTTGATGTAGGAACGATTTTCTTAAATTAAGAACGGATTTTTTAAGAACGCAAATCTTGATTCAAGAACAAAATGTTCTCGAAACCGTTCTTAATATGATAACATTGGTTCTTAATTTAAGAACAATTGGTGCTTGAATTTAAAATAGCATTAGTTGTTTTTAAAAAAAATTTTATTTTTTTTAACACTTTGAATTCAGTATCATGAGACTCATTGGTGGGTAATTCTAATATAAGCTACTATAATATTGTTATATAACGTATTGCGGCTCTGGGAGGAGATATTTAAGTATTGTACTGTATATAGCTGTTTTGTTAATGGTTAATAATAATTAATAGCTTTAATATGCTAGAGAAATATTTTAAATATAAATTAAATTCATTTGTATAGTCTTACCGATACTGAAACTTCAATGCGTGTGCCGAGATTCGAACCTGAGCCTTCTCGATTACCACGCGGAAACCTTAGCTATTGCGCTGTTGCCGAACTAATTTCGTTCGCAGTTAAGTTTAATGTTAACCAATGAAACTTCGGCTCAGCTTCGGGTGGTAAATGCGTTCACATTTTATGAACAGTTTATGAACCAATTTCGTTCTATTTGTACCAAATTAAGAACCAATGTTCTTATAATGGACCAATATAAACATACGGTTCTTAAATCAAGAACGTATGTTCATAATTTAAGAACAAAATTAAAATTAAGAACATGTTTTAAGAACGCTGTTCTTATTTTAATACCAAAAAAATAAGAACGAAAAGTCTGAAAAATTAAGTACATTTGTTCTTAATTTTTTTTTCTCTGTGTAGTCACCAAATTTAGTATGAAGATAGCAATTGCCATTCCACAAAGATCTGCAGCAAAAATTTGGATGCCATGCCCACCCATACCGCCCCCAGTCCCCCTTTCCCCACCTTTTAAAAACTTTGAGCTAGAGTCACCAAATTTAGTATGAAGATAGTAATTGACATCTCACATAGATCTGACCAAAAATTTTAATGCGGCGCCCACTCCTTCAGCCCCAGCCCCCCTCTCCAAACCTTTTACAAACTTTGAGCCATAGTCACCAAATTTAGTATGAAGATAGCAATTGCCATTCCACAAAGATCTGAAGAAAAAATTTGGATGCCATGCCCACCCATACCGCCCCCAGTCCCCCTTTCCCCATCTTGTACAAACTTTGAGCTTGAGTCACCAAATTTGGTAGGAAGATAGCTGGTAGCATCCCCATCTGCATCGGAGAATCTCTAAGGCAGCGTACACCCCTGCCGCATTCGTACCCCTTTGCAATCAGGCCTCTCTTAAGCGGTTTTAATACTGGTAACGAGCATGCCGCAGTCGGTTGCGTCCCACTGCAACGTTTCCACTTGTTTATTTTTCAGAAAATCCCGATTGGGTTTTAATTCATTTTCAATGATCAACATTAAACCCCATACGGTTGTTTGTGCGAAACTGTATTTTCTGTCCGACTGGGCTTATGAAAGTGGTAGTCCTCCGCTGGCAGAACATATTTGACAAAAGTGTGAAATAAACACGCTGTGGAAGCAAACATTTGTTCAGTTATCTTCTTACCATAATTCGTAACTCTAGGATATTGGAAATGAGAGATTGTATCGATTTTTAGCTATCGATTTGATCGATTTCCCAGCGTAAAAACTCAATCTCCACCTGTCCCAAATATTGCAAAGTTTCAAGTCTTTAGCTTCAAAGGAGTCAAAAAAAAAAAAAATGTCACCAGTGCAATATACTTTTATAATCTCGGTATCAGAATATAACATATTAAAGCGTTGGAGTCGAACGGAAACGACTGTGGTATAAGCTGATACCAGACAGACATTGCACCAAACCAATATACTCTTTAAAAATGGGAAATAGGAAGAACACATCCAATTAAAATGTAATACAATATTAATTACTAATGGCATTAATTGTGCATTTAACTGTACCCGATTTGCAGATGCATTGTGAAAATATTTTAAAGAGCTTACTTTGGTATAACCAAAACCAAGCTGTATTATTAATTTGTGTCGCCAAAACCAAGCAATATTGAATTCTCTGCCTACCATATCAGGCCTGATGTTCACCTGTTGTGTATGCATGTAACTTTTCAGTGAAGACGTCTTATCCGAAAATAAAATGTATTTCCCTGGCATTGTTTCTCTGTCTGTTCCAACATCAAGTGTAGTTGCTCTTTTAGTTGATGTTGCGCCTAATGTTGGATAGTGATGTCCAATGCGCACCACAGTTTTCGTCGCCGTCAAGCTGTTTGTCGAATTGATTTTTAATGCGTGCGAGTATCGTCTAATTTGAGTCCACATCTGACTCCAGGGTGCCACGTCTGTCTACGTTGTTTTAATTTTCAAACCATTGTTTGTGTATTGTTTTGGTGGTAAATTTGGTTTTTGTCGTAAGCAAAGGGCAGATTTTGTTAAAGTATTTTTTATGTAATGTTAAGTTTTTGTAAAAGAAAGTGAAAGAGATATTTTGCATTGAGTTTGACATAAGAAAGAATAAAAACAAGTAGAAACGTTGCAGTCGGACTCAACCGACTGTGGTATACTCGTTACCAGTATTAACAGCGGTAAAAAGAGGCCTGATTGCAAAGGGGTACGAATGCGGCAGGGGTGTACGCTGCCTTAAAGATTCTCCGATGCAGATGGGGATGCCATCAACTATCTTCCTTCCAAATTTGGTGACTCTAGCGCAAAGTTTGTAAGAGCTGTGGAAAGGGGGGCTGGGGCGGATTGGGTGGGTGTGGCATCCCAGTTTTTATAAATGGCTATCTTTATACCATATTATAAGACTATAGCTCAAAGTTTGTAAAAGGTGTGGAATGGGTGGGCGTGGCTCCATAACTTTGATGTAGTTTTTGGGGGTTGCTAGTAGCTATCTTCTTACTTAATTTGGTAGTTCTAGCTTTTAGAATGAGCGAATTATGTGGATATATCGGTTTTGAGTTATCGAATTTATCGATTTACCAGCCTCCCAGTTATCGTAGAACCCCAATCTTGACACTTTAATTTACTATCCCATAGATAAAGAAAATTAGAAAGTTTAAAGTCTCTAGCTTGAAGGGTGTGGAAAAAAATTTCAACCATACGGACGGACAGACGGACCAGACACCATAACGGACATTGCGCAAACCTAATATACTCTTGACCTTCGGTAACGAGTATAAACATTGTTTTTTTTAATCCAATTAACTAACGACCATTAAAAGATCACTAGAATTACATGAACTGAAATTTTAAAAAAATTTCGATTTGTTTTCAGTTCCAAGTCCCCTAATACTAAAATTTTCTCTGACGACTTGAAATATGACTATCTAGCTTAAAATCCTAAGCTTTAATATCCAAACAATTCAGGTGATTTGGGAGAGCCCAACTAGAAGATACCCTGAACCCAGTTGCAACAAATATATTAAATTTATAATTGACTTTGGTATATTGACTTAACTTCAATCGATTAAATTCGATATCCTAACTAACTCTTAACCGATTTGGACGAAATTTTCAGAAAAGTTCTGTCATTTTTAAATTTTCCAATTCGTTATTTTTTTTTTTTTGTAGCTGTTCTTCAATAACAGCATAAGTTTCAGTTTAGTCGCAACTCTCTCTACGCTACGCATGAGGGAAACTAAGCAGTGCACAATGGTCACAGAAGCTTTTTTAACAGCATAAATTCGAAAAATGGTGCCAGTTTCTTGTAAATTTGTTTAGTTAACTGTTGTAACAAATATATTTTATGATGGTTATTATCGAAAACTAAATAAAACAAAACAAGTAAGAAGGCTCTAGTAGGGGGAGCCCGACTAGAAGATATCCTGAACCCAGTTGCAATAAATAAATTAAATTTATGTGAGACTTTGGTATACTGACTTAGCTTCAATCGATTAAGTTCAATATCTCCGGTGTTTCTCAGCCGATTTGGACGAAATTTCCAGAGAAATTCTATCATTACCCATTACATCAACCCTCATTTTTAGAATTTCCAAATTCGATATTTTTTGTTATCGATATTATGTGTATATCGGAAACCAGAATAGTTATCAATAATTTGAAGCATACTTGTTCTGCTTATGGTATAGGAGAACTTATATACAAAATCTGAAGTCTGTAGATATGAAGTCTCTGAGATCCACGCGTTCATTCAGACGGACAGAAGGACATGGCTATACCGTCTCGGCTGTTGATGCTGATCAAGATAATATGTACTTTATAGGGTCGGAGATGCTTCCTTCTGCCCGTTGCATACTTTTGCACAAAACCATTATACTCTTTTTACCCATTTCATGGGTTAAGGGCATAAAAACCAAAACCAATCTAAACAAACAGACATTAGAAACAGTTGTCATTTGCCCGGTGCCAAAATCGTGTAAGCTAGTATTATAAGACGCTTGTTTGGGTAAATTTGTACGACAAAATAATTGTAAATTGCACTACACATTTAAATTTAAATCTTGCAACGCGTATGTCAGAGCACTGAAAACCTACGCAAGCCTGAATGTACAGAAAGTTTATGTATATATACAGTGAAAGCTCTACTAGCGGACAGCTCCCTCAGGCGGACAGCTCCCTTAGCCGGACCATTTTTATAGTCCCAAGTTTTTTAGCATGATTTTCATACAAAATCTCTTGGGCGGACGCTCCCTTGGCCGGACGCGGACACTTTTTTCAATCACATAGCATTTTCACCGACATATACACTCAGCACAACAATTATTCGTACACACACTTCTTGTTAACCGCCTTTCAGTACATATATAATATTATCAAACTAAATAAGAAGTGTGTGTACGAATAAATATTGTGCTGAGTGTATATGTCGGTGAAAATGCTATGTGATTGAAATGCTCTGTACTCCGACGATCTGTGCTATGGAGCAGAGCAGAAGAGCAACGATTTTGTTTTTGTGCTCTCTGCTATGCCACAGAGCCGTTCAAAATCAGAGCAATATTTTTATTGAAATTGCTGCTATGTAGCAACAAATCCAAACACTGCTGCTTTTCAAACATTTTACTTTTTTAAACTTTAATTTCAAAATTTAGGAAAGACAATCTTGAAGATTTTTTTAATGTAGACAGCTCCTTGAAGAAGACGACAATATTGAAAATAATATAACTGATCAAAGTGACGTTGATTTAAACGATTCAGATGATGAGATTATTGTACAGCCAATTGACTCAATAAAATCGTATGATGAGGATTTGGTACAAATGGAGAGATTTAAGGAATTAGCGAGCCTTGATTTAATATCTTATCAATCCTTCAACAATTTTAAAAGTCGCATCGAACACTTACATCTTAAGCATAAACAAGAGAATTCTTAACAGTCTAAGATATGAGAAAAAATAAATGAATTTAAAAAACATATTAATTTTGTCTACATATTAATTTTGTTAGCAAACATCAATAGCTATAAAAATTCTTAATTTCTTTCCCATCTCTCTAAGGCGGACATCTCCCTTGGGCGGACAAAAGTGCTGGAACCGTGGCTGTCCGGCCAAGGGAGCTTTCACTGTATATATGGCGTAAGTTACAATAACCAACATTAAACATTTTATGTCTAGGCACGCACTTGGCAAATGGCTTATACATAACAGCCCAACACACAACGTTATGACTCCACGTCATTTCCTAAATACTCTGTTTTTATGATGTCACTTGGGTCTGAGCTATTTACTACCCGCAATGCAATTTCTTTCTCGTATACATACAAATTTTTTGATAACTGGAAGACTATTATAGGTACAAAAAAAAAAAAACGATTTTTCAGACGAGATTTAAGTTTTCATTTTACTTTTAAGACGCAGAAATATAAAAATGATCTCGCACATAGTAAATAAGCTATTTATTTAAAGTTTTTATGCGTTACTAGTGTACCTGAACCACGCGTTGCAGAGGTGCTTTTTAACGTCTACTTTATCAATACGTTGTATAAAGCAAAGTCGCTGGCTTTGAAAATTAGCCATTATCTGTCGTAAAAAGTAAATGACAAAAAAATGTAATTGTGGAATATCCATATGAGATAAGCATATACCACCGCGGAGTTTTCTGTAGACCTCCTCAATGTGTACAATACTTAGTACATTGAGACGTTGACATCACATAAGAAACCTCAAAAATAACAGTATTTCTCCGCTATTTAATGGATGTTATTATACATATAAACCTTTCTATTAAATTACTCTATGTATTATTTTATACTATGTAGTGATAAAATATGACGTAATGAATAGTTCTGCTTCATAAACTCAAACATTTGCGTTATACCCTGATACCGAAAGTAGAGATCAATTTGGTTTTGCGCAATGTCCGTATTGGTGTCTGTCCCGCATTGCAGGATGGAGGGACAGGTAAAGTGTCGAGCTTGAGTTTTTGCGCCTACTGGAGCGCTGGGAAATCAATAACTGATAATCGATAAGATCCCATATTTCTACCATCCTTACAGCTAGAGTTACCAAGTATGGTAAAAAGATAGCTAGGCATAAAAAAAGCATCAAAATGTTGTGTGCCACGCCCACACCTCCAACCCGCTTTCAAAAATTGGGAAAGCGTATATCTTGAAAAGCTTTTAAACTACACCAAATTGGTAGGAGAATAGCTGGTGTTACCTCCCAATGATATGCATAAAAATTTGCAGGCCACGCACACATCAGAGACCCACCATTTTTAAAACGCAAATACCTTTGTGTTTCACACACTTGAATACTAACTATTTATTCCGGGATTTTATACTGGCATCAGAGTATTTCGTAGTCGATTACGCACCACTGCAAAGTTTTGCTTGTTTTATTTTTAATGATTTTGTGGCTAAGCTTTGAGCTTTAAGCATGAGCGCACACAGCCTGTAATTTGTTATTGCAATAATCTGCTTGTTCGTCTTGATGTTTTTATACCCTGAACCCATAAAATGGGTAAATAAGGGTATAATGGTTTTGTGCAAAAGTATGTAACAGGCAGAAGGAAGCATCTCCGACCCCATAAAGTACATATATTCTTGATCAGCATCAACAGCCGAGGCGATATAGCCACTTCCGACTGTCCGTCTGTCTGTCTGTCTGTATGAACGCGTGGATCGCAGAGACTACAAGAGCTAGATACTTCAGATTTTGTATATAAGTTCTCCTATACCATGAGCAGAACAAAATTGCTTCAAATTATCGATAGCCATTTTGGTTTCCGATATACACATGGAATCGATAAATAGAAAAAATATCGAATTTGGAAAATGTAAAAATGAGGGTTCAAGTAATGAGTAACGATAGAAGAAATACCGGAGATATCGAATTGAATCGATTGAAGTTAAGTCAGCATACGAAAGTCAATTATAAATGTAATATATTAATTGCAACTGGGTTTAGGGTATCTTTTAGTCGGGCACTCCCGTCTAGAGCCTTCTTACTTGTTTCATTTATTTTTATTTTTTTAATTAAAATAAACAGGAATTAAAATCAACAAACAAAATTTAAACGCAACAAGAAATTTTACAACGAAGATCTGAGAATAAGCAGAGATCACAAAAAATAAAACGGAAATTGCCAAAAATCGTAGTTGTCTCGTCATCTACTTTGATTGAATTTGTGCATTTTAAGAAACAAAAATAAAAAAAATTATTAAATTGATTCGAAAATCTAATCATCATGTATGTTTTGTACAATGATGTCAGCCTCTAAGTACAGTGTATTTTTAATTTTTTTTTTATAACGACAAGAAAACTTTGATAAGATGATTATTTTGATAATTGGTAGGAGGAAAGCTGGTGATATCCTTTCTGCATCAAAAATGTGTATGCCACGCCTCTAAATGAGAATTAATGTATTTTCAACAGTTTTTTGGCTATGATCACTTGATTCGGTTGGAAAATGACTGGTAACATTTTCCAACATCTGCATTGTTTTGATGCCGTGCCCTACCCCAGTTCTAACAAAGCCCCATGAATATGTCTATACCTCACACAATCTTTAAGCTTATGTGGCCAAATTTGGTATTTGATATCTGATGGCATTTTTGAACAATTTGCATTAAAATTTGCAGGCCACGCACACCACGTACACCTTGCACATTACAAACTGAAATGCTTATGTCACAGCTTTTATGCTAGAGCCACGACATTTGGTGGGGACATAGCTGGCGACGTTCTCGAAACACTAGCACAAAAAAATGTTTGTAGCACACGGCCACTCTTTCGCCCCCATGCTCGCTTGAAAAAAAACTGTTTTGCCACATGTTTGAAATGCACTGCTGACCGCAATGAGTTTGAGGTTCGAATATGAATATTACGTTTAGCTTCTTTGTATGTGGCATGTGTGTTGTGTTGTGGTCTAAGCCTTGGCTTGAGTTGCTAGGGCTGAAAAATATATATACATATGTATACGCAAAGAAAATGCATGGTCCGTGGTTTCCAAAAACATAACATCAATTTGCTTAAAAACTCTGATACCTAAGCGACATTTGGTTTCCACGCACGCAACACTTTTTAAACTATTCTATTAAATATAAGCAAGACCAGCACTGCTGCAACAAATAACGTCATAAAATTAAATATTTATGAAAATGTGTACAAAAATTGTCCCTCTACAGTACAAGCTTGTGTATTTGGGAGTGTTGTTATTGTTGCTAAATTCATGCCAATTACACAATCAAACCTTGCCCTTACCGCTCACACCATTTGCGTTAATTGCATTTGAATGCATAAAATTATAAACAATTAATATGAACGGGAAAAGCCAATTGAAGCCTTTATGCGCAGCACTTTAAATGCAAATATATATTTGAGTTTAAGGGACACGTGTAAAAGAAAGAAGTTTTCTATGAATTGCGGTTGGAATAGTTCAGGTTCCCAATTTGAAAAAACACACACACAAAGTAAATGGCAGGTGATTAGCTCTAATGCGATGTGAAGCCAACCGAGTTGAGATACACACTTGAATCAAAACCACTGATTGCAATGCGTCATAAAAGCATGTTTATGCATGGTATATCTTTATTCCTGGTATACACGTTGCATTTAATACATAGCATGCGCAAGAAAGTTGCTTTGATATTATTTGCTATTATTCGAAGATTTAAAAGTGTTGGATGTTGCTGGTATTGCATTAACTGAAATTCATGTTTTTTTGTCCACATTATTAGTATAATGCATTGCACGTCTCGGTTGTCGTGCCTTTTTCCAAACACTGGTCGCCCACTTCTTTCGCCCACAAACCAAAAGTTGCATGCAACGTATAAAACGGGTCATAGTTTCATCCCGATCAGGGTATCTCCGAGTCGAGCTAACTCGACTAGAGACTTCTTGTGTTCTGTTTGTATTTTTTGAAATAACTCGTTAATCGAGAGGCTTGCATGCGCAAATGCAGGTCGCTTATTTTAATTGAGTATACACTCGAATCTGTCTATTAACGTACGTACATGTGACTTTATTGTTGCAGCTTCCCTTCATTGCGACTTGGAGCAATCGCTCTTTTCAGATCTGATTCGCAATGTAAAACATCCCAGCGGCTCTAATCGGAATTCTGGAACCGAGCACCTCTCTAACGCTTGGTAGTCAGAGTAGCCTCAAAAATTGTGCACACGTATCCAAAAGCATGGCTGTCTACATTGAAACCTAAGAAACAGGTGGTAAAAAGTGTGCTTGCAAAGGGGGATAAGCGGCTGGAGTGGGCGCGGCTCACAAAAATGTTTTTATGTTGATCTTTGGATACAACCTGATTTATTGCCACCAGATTTGGAGATTCTAGCTTAATAGCTGTGGGAGCATAATATATTTCCGGTTTAATTTTATGGACTCGTGTTTTTCGTGTCAACGAACTTGGAAGCTCTAGCACAAAGCCTGTGATAGATGTAAGGGTTTCCGATTGCAAAACAGGGTGGATTTGGGGGCGAAAGGGGTAGGCGTGGCATCAACATTTTTTATCCAGAGTTTTTGGGGAAATTAGTAGCTTCTTTCGTACTAAATTTGGTACACAACTCCAGCTGTGAGGATGTGTAAAATATATAGTTTTATCGACTTTAAGTTATCGATATCCCGATTTTTCTGACGCACACATAACCAAGATTTTCGCAAAGTTTCAAGTTCGAACAGATGGGCAGGCAGACAGATACCATGACGGACATTGCACAAAACAAATTAACTCCTTACCTTCAGTATTAGAGTACTTATACATGAAAAACAAAACTGTAAATATATTTTTGTTCAATAAGCTTAGTACGCAGGAACTAGAATTATTTCTGATAGAAATTTACACATTATTTCTAGTGTGTATCCTAAGACCCTGTGTGCGCCTTAACAATACCGAAAAAGTCCCAAAAACGCAAAAAAAAAACAAGTAAGAAGGCTCTAGACGGGAGAGCCCGACTAAAAGATACCCTGAACCCAGTTGCAATAAATATATTTAATTTATGTGAGACTTTAATATACTGACGTAGCTTTAATCGATTAAGTTCAATATCTCCGGTGTTTCTTAACCGATTTGGACGAAATTTTCAGAATAGTTCTATCATTACTCATTACGTCAACCCTCATTTTTAGATTTTCCAAATTTGATATTTTTTGTTATCGATATTATGTGTATATCGGAAACCAGAATAGTTATCGATAATTTGAAGCAAACTTGTTCTGCTCATGGTATAGGAGAACTTATATCCAAAATCTGAAGTCTCTAGCTCTTGTAGTCTCTGAGATCCACGCGTTCATACAGACGGACAGACAGACAGACGGACAGACGGACAGACAGACGGACATGGCTATATCGTCTCGGCTGTTGATGCTGATCAAGAATATATATACTTTATGGGGTCGGAGATGCTTCCTTGTGCCTGTTACATACTTTTGCACAAAACCATTATACCCTTATTTACCCATTTTATGGGTTAAGGGTATAAAAATGGCAAAACGAAGAGGTAAAAGAGTAATACGGGCGCTTGTGTTTACATTTAATTGTCTACATTTTAAATTTTATATATAATATATATATTTTGTTAATAACGGCAGTGGCTGCATTTTTCTATACTCGATACCGAAGGTAAAGAGTATATTGAGTTTGTGCAATATCCGTCATGGTTTCTGTCCGTCTGTCCGTCTGTATGAACGCAACTTTTTTCCACTCCCTTCGAACTAGAGACTTGAAACTTTCCAATTCTCTTTTTCTATGGGATAGTAAATTAAAGTGTCAAGATTGGGGTTCTACGAGTAGTAGGGAACTGGGGGTTCTACCCCAAAGGGATGCCGACAATTTATGACCCCATTAATTTTTATGACCCTTTTATCGCCCCCTTGATCTTTGACCCTTTTTTTTCATAATTTATGACCCTTTTTTTCCCACGATCATGTCCCTCCTTTGATTAGCCTAATGTGGAGAACAAAGGATTAACATTCCTAGGCCACTACTTTACCAGCAGCATCTGTGAGAATTAGTGATCAGCGGAACAGGTTTGGTTATTTACCTAACTAGTGTGAGAGTCAATTGTGCGCGTATTTGACGTGCGTTGCATTGTAAACCTGTTTATGGTCATGAGGTGCAGTGTGCACAGGAAGAAAGGATAGATAAGAGAGAGTCGAGAGGGCGCCTGTTTGAAGTGCGTGGCATTATACACCTGCAAGCAGGTGATCAGAGAAACAGATTTGGTTATTTACCTTATTAGTGTTAGAGTCAATTGTGCGCCTCTATGACGTGCATGGCATTGTAAATCTGTTTATGGTCATGAGGTGCAGTGTGCACAGGAAGAAAGGATAGATAAGAGAGAGTCGAGAGGGCGCCTGTTTGACGTGCGTTGCATTGTTAACCTAAAAGCAAGCAATCATGAATGAATGTTTATGTTCATGAGTTGTAGTGATCAAAGGATCTGGAATCGAGAGTACGCCTCTTTGACGTGCGTGGCATTATAAACCTGCAACACACGTCAAAAAATGAATGTTTATGATCATGAGTAGCAGTGTGCAAAGGAAGAAAGGATAGATAATAGAGAAAAGGAAACGCTTGTTCGATTTACTGGGGTTCTCTGAACAAGGCATGGGAATTTTCCTACGCAGCAGCAGCACCAGCAGCAGCAGCGGCAGCGGCAGGATCAATACATTGCTTCTAAACAAGAGTATTGATACTTGTTGATTAAGATTAAAGTGTGTTAGAGGGGGAAAGAGTTAGGGGGAGAAAGTGTTAGAAGGAGAATGTGTGTTAGAGGGGGAAAGTGATCCTGCTTGTATTAATTTAATAAGTCCCGCCCCTTATACGATTTTGATTGGTCCCCACCGTCCTTAATATGAAAACTATTTTACAATCCTTTGGGCTTGATATTTAAATACTTAGCGCCATCTCTTTCTAACCTTTGATATTATATATACCTGCTTTTATTATGGTGAACAGCAACAACAACAACAACAAGAACATACAGATTCGTGGGGTTCTGTGAACAAGTGATGCAAATTTTGCTACGCAGCAGCAGCAGCGGCAGGATCAATTCGTTGATCTTTATGACTGTGTGAATGAGAGGATCAGTTTTTGCTATTTAACCATTTAGTGCTAGAGTCAAGTGTGCTTCAGTTTTAAATACGTTGCTCTGCACACGTGCATTGTAATTGTCAACAACATCAACTACAACCTTCGTGGGGGCGTTATGTTTGCAAGGATGGGAATTTTCGTTTGCAGCGGTAGCAGCAGCAAGATCAACACATTGTTTTTAAACAAGAGTATTGATACTTGTACATTTAGATTATAAAGAGTTAGAGGGAGAAGGTGTAAGAGGGGGAGTGTTAGAGGGAGAAGGTGTCAGAGGAGGAAAGAGTTAGAGGGGGATAGTGTTAGAAGGATAAAGTGTGCACGAAAGTGTTAGAGGGAGGAAGACTTAGAGACAAGTTTGTGCATGCTTGATTGTGCTTTTTTAAAGTACGCTAGTCAAAGGGCAGTACATTCGTAGGCCGCATTGTTATGATCAAAAGCAACACCAACAGCAACAACAACTACAACCTTCGTGGGGCTCTTTGAACAAGGGATGGAACTTTTCTTACGCAGCAGCAGCAGCAGCAATGTCAATACGTTGAGCTTTACGGTTGTGATAATGACAGGATCAGTTTTTGCTACCAATTACCAATTAGTGTTAGAGTCAAGTATGCTACTGTTTTAAATACATTGCTCTGCACACGTACATTGTTATTGTCATCAGCAACAACAACATCCTTCGTGGGGGGTTATGGGTGCAAGGATGGGAATTTTCTTTCGCAGCAGCAGCAGCAGCAAGATCAACACTTTGTTTTTAAACAAGAGTATTGATACTTGTACATTTAGATTATAAAGAGTTAGAGGGAGAAGGTGTAAGAGGGGGAGTGTTAGAGGGAGAAGGTGTAAGAGGGGGAAAGGATAGAGTGGGAAAGTGTTAGAGGGAGAAGGTGTTAGATACGAATAAGTTGATAAGAGAGAGTCGAGAGGGCGGCTGTTTGACGTACGTTACCTTGCAAACCTGCAGGCAAAACATAAACAATGAATGTTTGTGAAAACCTGTGATCAAAAACTAAAAGGATTGAGACAAGATTGTGCTTGTTTGAAGTACGCTAGTCAAAAGGCAGTACATTCGTAGGCCGCATTGTTAAGATCAATAGCATCAGCAACAACAACAAGAACAACAACATTCGTGAGTGTTATGTAAGCAAGGGATGGGAATTCTTTCGCAGCAGCAGCAGCAAGATCAACACAAGAGTATTGAGACTTGCAGATTTAGTTTGAAATATTATAGGGGGAAGTTGTAAGTGGAGGAAAGTGTTAGAGGGAGAAAGAGAGAGTTAGTATTAGAGAGTGTAGGTGTTAGAGGGGGAAAGTGTTATAGGGGAAAGTGATCCTGCTTGTATTATTATATTAAAACACGCTCCCTTATGCGATTCTATACACGAGCGTCTAAGTTTGTTCCGAACATTAAGATTAATGACAAGCCGGTAGAACACACAAGTCATACTCCATGATTTTGTTTCGGCTTTATAAAAAGCTTTTTTAAGTCAATA